>PVKP010017190.1:34654-46737 GCA_004027715.1 Plecturocebus donacophilus
CTCCTCCCCAAATCCACAAAACATACATTTTTCTCAGTATCACATTACACCTATTTTAAAAGTGACCACATAATTGGAAGTAAATCACTCCTCAGCAATTGCATAGCATCTCACAGGTTTAAATAAAATATTGGTTGGCTGCTTGTTTGTTATTTTCATCCCTTATTCCTTCCTGTCTCCATTGTTAAGCACAATTATTTGTGGGGAGCGTTCCCATGTGAGGCCCCTCGGAATTGGGCCTCACCATATGGTGAGCTTGAGCCCGGACACAGTTTCTCGTTGGAGGCAGTCGAGCTATGGGAAAGTAGGAACTGCAGGTAAAGGAGTTATAAAAAGAACTTTGTGAGACTGTGATATGACCTGCATGTGGTCTGACAGGACAATGTGTCCAGTTTCTGTATCTAATTTATGACTTTGTTTACCCGCTATTGGGTCCTGTGCCCGTTCTTGTGACTGCGCAAATATAATAGGTTTCTGCCTCTCTGGTGCCTTGCAAAGGTCAGTAACTTTTAACTATAGGTTTCCCCACCCTGATACTAAGACCCACCTGCATGACTTGCTTGTACCTGATTATGTATCTGATTTTACTATTGTTCTTATGTGCTGCTTTCATGTACAAGATTAATGGTATCTCCTGCCTGAGCTTGTATCCCAAGGACTTTCTGTTCCCTTTCATGTATAAGACAATGGTATTTGTTTCTGTAATTACTATGGTATCTGTTCCTGTAAATGACATAGGACAAACATATATATACTAACTGTGTGCACAATAAAGCTGCTGTTTAAGCATTGCTTATTCAGTCCTCCAGACCCCGCTTGTCTGTCTTCTCTTTTTTCCATGCACTCCCCTATTCAGGTTGGGAGTCTCTTGCTGGCCAAGAGTCCCCGGCAGACATGCTGGCCTCTCGGGAACCCAGAATTATTGGCATAAAAGAGGTTTTTAATGCCCATTTTTAGACTGCATTCTAGCCTGGGCAATAGAACAAGAATCCCGTTCTCTCTCCCTCTTTCTCTTCCTCTTTCTTTCTCTCTTTCATTCTTGTTTTTCCCTTTCACTCTTTCTTTCTTCTTTTCTCCTTTCTTTCAAAAAATTTAAATTTAAATTTAAATTAAAAAAAATTATTTATTTATTACACTTTAAGATCTGGGGTACATGTGCAGATAGTGCAGGTTTGTTACATAGGTATACACGTGCCATGGTGATGTTTTGTGGCATCCATCGCCCCGTCATCTACGTTAGGTATTTCTCTTAATGCTATCCATTCCCAATCCCCCAACCCTCTGCAATTCCTCCCCTAGGCCTCCACCCCCCAGGCTCCAGTGCGTGATGTTCCCCTCCCTGTGTCCATGTGCTCTCATTGTTCAACACCCATTTATGAGTGAGAACATGCCGTATTTGGTTTTCTGTTCTTGTGTCAGTTTGCTGAGAATGATGGTCTCCAGCTTCATCCATGTCCCTACAAAGGACATTAACTCCAAAATAGACAAGAGGGATCTAATTAAACTTAAGACCTTCAGCACAGCAAAAGAAACTATCAATAGAGTGCACCGGCAACCAACAGAATGGGAAAAATAATTGCAAACTACCCATCAGACAAAGGGCTAATACCCAGAATCTACGGAGAACTTAAATTTACAAGAAAAAAATAACCCCATCAAAAAGTGGGCAAAGGATATAAACAGACATTTTTCAAAAGAAGACATTTATGCAGCCAACAAACATATGAAAAAATGCTCATCATCACTGGTCATTAGAGAAACGCAAATCAAAACCACATTGAGACACCATCTCATGCCAGTTAGAATGGTGATCATTAAAAAATCAGGAGATAACAGATGCTGGAGAGGATGTGGAGAAATAGGAACACTTTTACACTGTTGGTGGGAGTGTAAATTAGTTCAACCATTGTGGAAGACAGTGTGGCGATTTCTCAAGGATCTAGAAATAGAAATTCCATTTGACCCTGTAATCCCATTACTGGGTATATACCCAAAGGATTATAAATTATTCTATTACAAGGACACATGTACACATATGTTTATTGTGGCACTGTTCACAATAGCAAGGACTTGGAACCAACCCAAATGCCCATCAATGATAGACTGGACAAAGAAAATGTGGCATATATACACCATGGAATACTATGTAGCCATAAAAAAGGATGAGTTCGTGTCCTTTGCAGGGACATGAATGAAGCTGGAAACCATCATTCTCAGCAAACTGACACAAGAACAGGAAACCAAACACCACATGTTCTCACTCATAGGCGGGTGTTGAACAATGAGAACACATGGACACAGCGAGGGGAGCATCACACACTGGGGCCTGTCAGGGGCAAGGGGACTGGGGCGGGAATAGCAGGGGCTTGGGGGATAGGGGAGGGAGAGCATTAGGAGAAATACCTAATGTAGATGAGGGGCGATGGGTGCAGCAAACCACCATGGCCCGTGTATACCTACGTAACAAACCTGTACGTTCTGCACATGTGCCCCAGAACTTCAAGTAGAATAAAAAAATAAAATAAAAAAGGGCAGGGAAAAGTTTCTGGACTCAAAGTATTTCAGCCTTTTTTTAGAGCTATGCAGTAAATGAGGAGAAAACAAACAATGATAACAATGAGATTGCAATGTTGAGGAGCTCTTGATTTCTGAGCCCAAATGACAGGTTTAGCTCAGTGCAAGACTGAGCTCGTGAATATTTTTGTTGATCGTCTTCACAATACCTGCCTTGTGGAAAAGATAAACCCCTGCCTCACAAAATAACTTCTTCCATCAAAATATATCTTTCATATTTTAGAAGGAGGTGTGTTTAAAGAGGACAAGGATTAAAAACATCCATTGCTGGATTTGTGCTATCATATGTTACCCCAGAAATTTTATTTTTCCTACATTTGACCATCAAGATGTTCGCTATGCCTTTCCAATCTGCAGTTTTCAAATACCAAATTTCTGCAGAGAATTCTGATGTTGTAAAGCATTTCTTAAGTTATAGACCATCTGAAAAAGGTTTCTTAATGGGTCTAAGAGCTACTTCATTATCTTTTTAAAACATATATATATAAACTTTAGTCTTTGAAAAAGTGCCTTTTTCTAAAATGCTGATAATGCTGCCATATGTTGTTTTTGTGCCTTTGATTTGTAATAGAAAATATGTTCCTGAGAAACAATAGTAGATTCACAAGTAGTTTTTTTCCTTCCAAGCCCCAAATTATATTTTCTGCTTTAGCAATTTATAGACTGTTAAAGTCAAATGCATTCTTCAAAACAGTCTGCTTTGCCGTATCGTATACACCTGCCTATAATTCATCATTCTCTGTGACTATCATTTAACCTTCAAAAGTGTCATTGATATTTTCTGGGCTACAAAGAAGTTGGCTACTCTTTCTGTTCAATGAAGGAAATAAGAAAAACAGGCAAATTAGGTGAGGTCCTGAAATAGATTGAGGGAAGCAATGCCCTGAATATAAAGTTTACAACTGGTTCTGTCTGAGCGAATTTTACAGTGTCCAGAGAGGGGAAAATGCAAAGCCCTATTAAAAAGCATGTTTAAATGTGCATTATGAATCTCCTGGGCTGGTTGTTTTATAATCTGAATTGTTGAAGTACAGCATGGGAAAGGCCTAAGCCCTTAATTAGAGTAAGTGATATGGCAGCTTGGGCATCAGAAACACAACCTGCTGATTGTGATTTAAAAAAAATTAGACAAAGGGCTGTGGATTAGAGACATGCTTGAACAGTTAGGATTTTTTTCCCCTAGATTTTTCTGAAATGAAAGGCAGCAGATATCCAGTGCAACAATCCAAGGGAGGGTGAGTACAGGCCTGTTCGGTGGGCCCATACGTACGTGCAACCCAAGGCTTTTATGCGTTGGACAAATCGCAGCCATGCAGCCAGGAGGAAAACACAAGTCTCCATAAATCCAATTCTGCCAATCCAAGTCCAAAACTGATTTAGACAATCAAAGAGATAGAAAAATAATGCTGTGAAAAGTAACATTCTCTCAATTTCTTCTATGTCTCCATGCATTTCAGTGATTTTGAATTGGTTCCCTGTAGAAACAATTGTGAAGATCGGCTGTCAGTCAACAAATTTTTTTGTGCATCTAAGCACAAGTAAACGAGTTCTCTTTATCTCCTTTTATCACTGTGGGGTCTCTAAACCTGAGGTCTCCGTCCTCTTCAAAATTTCCCACACTTACAAGTGTTTCAGCTGAGCCCACGAGTAAACGGATGCTTCTCCTAATGGCCAAGGCAATTTCTGTGCAAGAAAACACAAAGCGTGTCATGAGTTCAGTTGGCGTCTCCAGGTGGTGATGAGTCTGACTCTCAAGCCAAGCATGGGGGTCCCCCAACACTCTTCAACTACCGACTCAGGCCAGCGTGGTCCCCATGATGGCTGGTTTACCCCACTCAGCAAAGCAACAGTGTCCTAAATGCACTGGATGAAACTGTGTTGTGTCCTTTGAGGCCCTAAACATATTGAAGCCTCTTGGTGGTCCATGTGACAAAAATGTCTTACACTCCCTCCACCACAAAGATATTTTTGTGTGTAAATAAATCTCAATTTTGTCTGCTTTGTTTTACTGTTATTTGTTTTTGTCTATAGAATCTCTCTGTGAGTTTCATGTACATGATGTGAGAGGATAAATCTGAGGGCTGGGTGCTCAGAACTACTCTGTTTTGGGGAACGATGGTGTGATTTCGAACCACATCTTCGTTTGCTTTAACCTCTCTTAGGATGCATTAGGTCACAGGAGATTCCAGACTTGCATGGAGCCATGTGTGCAGGAAAGCCCTGAGACCAGTGTGACTTCCAGTTGTGAGTGCTCACCAGTTCCAGCACAGCTTCGTGTGCAGGGAAAACAAGAGGTATGCGGCAAGAATCGCACCCTCAGAAAACGGTCAGTTTACCAGAGAAGACAGACACACAGCAAACTGAAAGGGATGTCCGCCACACAAGTAGCTACAAGAAGAAGGGGCACAAATACAAGCAATACTCTCAGGCCCCTAGTGGGAACGTGACCATCAGTTTCAGGTGGGCACAAGGAATGAAGGCTTAGCCTGGTCTAAGCTGTGGGTACCTGAGCAGGTGCTTTTGGGGAAAACACATCTGTCCTGTTTCACCCTTTTCACTTCCTTTCTCCTCCTTACTGAGGGTCAGAGCCTTTTATTATGTTCCATTTCACTAACACGTACAGGTACTTTTCCTTCAAAATAAACTCAAAGCCTTCCTGAATCTTTTCTCCTCCAACTCTTAAGTATGTGCGCTGTGCATGGACTTTTATGTCCTGCCCTGCAGCACTGTAAGAGGGCTAGGACTTGTGCTCAGCGTGTGAGGAGAGGTGCGATTCGCTTTGTCTCCTGCATTCACGTGAGCAGTGCAGCGCCCGCACAGCCCACGTGGCCAAGCTGCTCACATCCCTGCACACGTGTCTGCCCCACTACCAAATGGAGAAGCCCAGTCGACAGATGCTGTGGCCGGGAACCTCACCCCAGCTGCAAGGCTTTCTCTCTATCCATGGGGAGGGAATTGGAAGCTCCATTTATACCACCATATGAGCAGTAAGAACTTCGCACTGATTTTACAAGTGAATTTGGAATCCCACATTCCAAGAAAAAAGGCTTCTGTAGTTTCCAAACCCTTTTAGGTCAGTTGCTTGTTAATTTTATTGTGAGAAGAATACATAAAATCAGAAATACATAAATAAAAATATTTTGATGAGATTGTCACTCTAAATGGATTTGTTGGTGGAAAAAAAGAGTTTTTTTAAAGAAAAAAAATCCACACAAGAATTATAACTAATCTCAAAAGACATTAAACTTCTTAGTAACCTGTAGAGATAGCTTTTGTCTTATTTTAATATCAAAGCAGATGAATTAAGTTCCTTAAAATACCAAAAGCTGGTTGACTGCTCTCATAATTCAATACATTCTGTGAAGAAAAAGTGTTTCGAGTAATACGTGCTTTATGAAAGTATCTCAGTTTTGTAAATTACCCCTTAGCCTCCAGTATTAGAGAAGAGCTTCAGATTTTTATAAATATTAATCCTGTTATGGTTTATTAAGTGCTGATTCTGATATAAATTACTTTTAAAATTAAAGAAAAAGTCATGCTTATTGGCCTAAGAAAATAATGACTTTCCTATCAGAGACTACAACCAGACTTTAAGGATTCAATATCATAAAAATGTCCATTGTCCACAGATTTATTTACAGATTCAGTGGAACTCCACTAAAAAGCCCCTAAGAGTTTTTCTATATAATTAGACAAGCTGACTTTAAATTTATATGGAAGAGCAAAGGGCCAAGCACAGTGGGGGCTTGTCATTGGATATATCAAATCTTATGGTAAATCAGAAGTAATTAAGACAGAGCAAGAGTTGTCTAGAAATAGGCAAACAGGCCAAGGAAACAGAATAGAAATGCCAGAAATAAACTCACATATATGGAAATGTATTAACTGTAAAAGCAGGGATTGAAGTTCTGTGGTGAAAGGAAGGGCTGTTTATGAACGGTACTGGTACATTCACTTATGGATATAAAATACTGGAAACTGGATTCTTACTTCACAGCTATACAAGTGTGGTCACATCCTCCCACACAGTGTTTTGATTGAGAATGGACTGCATATACAACGGTGGTCCCATCAGGTAATCAGCAAGCTAAAATATCCCTGAGGCCCAGTGAGGTAGCAGCTGTCAGAACATAGTCACACAGTGCATTACCTTTTCTACATTTAGCTGTGTTTGATACATAAATACATACAATTATGTTACAGTTGCTTACAGTATTGAGTGCAGTAACCTGCTGTACAGGTTTGTAGCCTAGGAGCAACATGCTGTACCATATAGTGTAGGTGTGCAGTAGGCTGTGTCATCTAGGTTTGCGTAAGTACACTCTGTGATATTTGCACAATGAGTAAGCTGCCTCGTGATGCACTTCTCAGAACGTATCCCCCCTGTGTTTCTCAGAATGCATCCTCGTCATCATTAAGGGATGCATAACTCCATAGCTTTAAGGTAGAGTTCAGACTTAAATATTTAAGGCAAAACTACAATCTTTCAAAAGACAATATCAGAAATAATCTTAATTACCTCAGGGTAGGGCTTGCTTTAAAAGACATAAAAGAACTAACCACAAAAAAGATGGATAATTCTACTACATTTAAATACAGAGCTTCTGATCGTCAAAAGACACTATTAAAAAGTGACTGGACAAATCTCCAGTAGGAAGAATGTGTTTGCACAACACAGAACCGGCAAAGAGCATAAAAACTCTTACGAATGAATTTTAAAATTGATAAACGATGTGATAATTGGCAAAAGCTATAAATAGAAATTTCTCAAAATAAGCAGCATAATTGATGCATGAGATATGAAAAATACCCAATCTTACTAGTAATCAGAGAAATGCAAATTAAAAACATGATAAGACAGCATTTCGTATCCACGTCAGAGGCATACACTCTTAAATAGCACAGCACATACATATATGATTTCACTTTTTGTGGTTTAGCTTTTCCATTCTGAAGATGAGAATACATCTTTTCACCCACGTTTTCCGTAGTCTGGTCTGTTGTTCTACATTCTTTTCAATTCGAATACCTTACATTTTCTATTACATCCTTTCTTCTCACCCTTCTATCAGTTTCTAATGGATTTAGCAGGGAACCAACATTCCTGTTCAACTTGTACAAACTTGTGAAAACATCAAAGGACTGGAAATGAAAATGGAAATTTCAGACCACCAGATGTCTTTATGCATCTGCATAAATAACACTGCCATGAAATTGACCCCAGCCTACCTTTTAAGTAGGAAAACAGTCTCCTTTAATGCAGTGTGGATAATTATGGATGATTCATTTGCTACTAATTTGCTGAAAACTCAATTCAGAAAATACTAACAATACATATATTAAGCCTTAACACATGGCATTCAACAGAAATCTGTTCCCTCTGATACTTTTCCTTCAGGAAGTCTCTAGACATGTTTCCTAATCAGTATAATGAGCTTTCTGGAATTTATGCAAGTGAAGGCTCTTTCGGATCTAAAGTTTCAGCTCTGTATTTTCACTATTAAGAATTGTTTACACCTATAAAACCAGATGGAAGAGCTTGGCTAAGCCTCTGCCCTCTTCCCCACAGTCCGGGGTCTGTGAGTCCCAAAGCTCTTCATCACCCTCATCCTTCCCTTGCCCTGTTTCTGACTGTCCCTTCCCTCGATCTTGCTTTCATCCTTCCTCACACCATGCTGCTGTCTTCCTCACTCCACAGCTGTAAAACACTAACCCAACGTGGAAATGTCTACTAACTTCTTAAAACATCCTCCACAACACTGAAAGCACTGCTAATGCTTTGACAATACAACACACATTGAACAACACCAGGACCACACACATGCTCCCTTTCTCCATGGTCACAAAATGAGATTCACTTGTAATGAGCAAAGGACCAATCTTTCCCATTACCAGAACCTAGCTCCCCCGTGTCTTCCAGTAATTTTTCCGGAGTTCTGGGAGCAGTAGCTCCCAACCTCGTCTGTCAGCGGGGGACCTGGGCTTCTGCTCTGGCTCCTGGGAAGCCATCTGGGCGGCGTGGCCTCCATCTGCCCTTCTGGAGCAGGTCGCGGCTCTGCCAAGAAGCTGACCCTGGCTGCCAGTGAAATGTCATCCCTCTCAGGACAGTCAGGTAGAGGTGGGGAGCACGCCCCTCTCCAGGCTCCCCCAACTACTTCCTCTGGACTATGGCATGTTCTGCTTCTGTGGGCACCTCTGCTTTTCGTGGAAAAGACCACTGCCATTTTCCAGCCAGACCTGGGGCAATGCAAGGCTCACTGTGAGCCCGAGGGGCGTGTGTGAAACAGATCTCTTCCCACGAGGGAGAGAACCTCCTGCTATCCTCCTAAATTCCATCCCCGCTTTGTACCACCCTCCCATGCATCCTCCTGTAATCCGTCTCCCATGTTATTTATCTCCCAAAGTCTATTCCCAGCTTAGAACTGAGAATTCTTCCTTTCTCCCAGCTCCCAAACTTGCCTCGTTAAAACCTGTCCAGTTAAACACAGTGACTTCCACGCATGCCAATGACAGAAGCAGATCCTGGAAGAAGATGGCTTTCCAGCCCAGCGTTTCCCAGGGGTCTTGCCATGTAATTTATCAGACTGACCCTCCAGACCTGGAATTTGAACCTGATGCATGATTTTGGTGGAGATACTAACCGCTTGTCATCCCTAAAGGGGAGAAAAACCTGCATTTGCCATCCTTCCAGATCTAGGCCACACTCGGGCTCCCTTTGCACCGTTGTCCTTCACTCTTTTCATGTGTCTAGAGTGCTGTTTTCCTGACTACATGTACCTGCATTGTAAAACATTTGAAGCCTGCATAAAGACATAAGAAAAAAACATAGAAATCATTCCAAAATCTCATCATGCTGAGGCAACCAGTGTTAAGATCTTGATATCTGCTTCTGTTCTGAAAATATGCAAATACAAGTTGATTCTTCATAAAGGGGTCATTTGCTCACATCTTTTACATCTTTAATGTTGCCGTTTTCTTGCTTTCTGCACTCCACCAGTGTTGGTATTAATGTCTTTACTCCTCATCTCATTCACTGAGAGTTGTTTGCTATGGGTATGTCTTCCTTTTCCTCCCTCTGGCTGCAGAATTGCCTTCTGCAGGAGACAACAATTATCCATGTACCATGACTTTACTAAAATCCACCCGTCACCCAAACAGCCGATATTCCTCCCAGTCCTTCCCCAACTGCCCCCCGCTGACCCAGCGTCTTCCCGTGGTGCTCGTCATTCTCACAGACCTTTCCATGTGTGTCACACACATCTTTGGCGCTAGACAGCACGTAGCACCGCTTTGTATGTTCCTGACCGCAGTACAAATCAGTTTTCCTGGAATCCCTCTTTTCTCGCCTCATGTGGATTAATATGAGTAAGTCCAGTTTCTTGAACTTGCTATTTTCACATTCTCTTGTGTGAACGTACATCAGGGTATGAGTCAATTCCTTGTTAATGGACATTTACTTTGTTTTCGCCCTTTTGCTCTCCTGAGGTCTGTGGCGATGAGCCTTTTTTCCAGATTGAGGCAGCAGTTTTGAAGGGGGCTCCAGTGCACACTGCATGCATGGGAGGTGCCGTGGTGCCAGGCAGGAGCTCAGCGGCCGTGGCAAGTTATTTAACCCACTGTGCCCCGCTTGCCCGTTTTAAAATTGAGATTAAAATAGTATCTACTACACAGGACCATTGAGAAGAGTATTAGCTTGAAGCATATGCAGTTGTAATCTTCATAGCCCAAAAATGGCCACAAACTAGCATTTTTATATGGTGAAACCTAAGAAATGAGCTCATTCATACGGCATGTTTAGAATGCAGGTATACGGTCGGTACTTAGTGTTGGCTGCCATGACAGCAGTGGTGATGACAATGATGACAGGCTGACCACAGCCACGCGCTCCCCGCAAGGCACCTGCCCGGCCGCCTGCCCTCTCTCTCGCACCGGGCCTGGGCCCCTCGTTCCTGAACCTCGCAGGGGCTTCGTTCCCGCTCCACAGCGGCCCTCCCCGCGTGCTCCTTTCCAGCCCCTCCTCTGCCATCTTTGCCAGCCCCTGTTCACTTCCTAACGTCACATTTCAGCACATCCCTTTTGGTTCCAGGCAGGTGGCTTTCTGTTTGCAGAGTGCACTGGAATCTCTTTCCTGCTGGCCTTAGTCTCTTCTTGGAATGCCCTTACCAGCCTTTCCACGTGGAGGCGCCACTGGGCCTAAAAGCCGCTTCCATACACCGTGGAATACTATGCAGCCATAAAAAAGGATGAGCTCATGTCCTTTGCAGGGGCATGGATGAAGCTGGAGACCATCATTCTCAGCAAACTGACACAAGAACAGAAAATCAAACATCACATGTTCTGGCAAATAAGTGGGTGTTGAACAATGAAAACACATGGACACAGGGAGGGGAACATCACTCACCAGGGCCTGTAGGGGTGGGTGGGGGGCTAGACGAGGGATAACAGGGGGCGGGGGCTTTGGGGAGGGACAGCATTAGGAGAAATACCTAATGTAGATGACGGGGTGATCGATGCAGCAAACCATCATGGCACGTGTATACCTATGTAACAAACCTGCACGTTCTGTGCATGTATCCCAGAACTTAAAGTATAATTAAAAATAAAAATAAAATATCTTAAAAAAAAAAAAGCTGCTTCCTTGAGAGGCCTTCTCTGACCACCCAGCCTAGTTAGTTCCACATACACATTTTCAGTGCAGCCAGTGGTTTCCCGTTTATTCATACGCACACATGTAGATGCACATATAAATGATTCACTATAATTTTGATGAAATATACATTTATGTAAGAATGTGTTTAATTTTTTTGTCCACCGTTAAAGTCCAAGCTCCATAAAATCAGAAACTATAACTTTTTTATTCACTGCCACCTCTCCAGAATTAGCAGAGTGTTGGTAGAGTGTTAATTGAATAATTGGATAAAATATTCCAACATACCAGCCGTATGGAAAAGAATATGTGTGATGGAAACTAAAACACGTTTTGCCTGTTTACAGAAAGAGATCAGTTGGAAGCTTTCCTTGCACTAAGAGCAGCCTTAGCTATGAAGGAGAATGGATCTTGAGGCTGGATGATATTCAATAAATATTGGTATGATTTGCCTTGTTGACTTTAAAAAATATTTCAATATACTGATGTATCAAAATGTCAACGTTCATCTGAAGTGGGTTGTTTTCTGGTGAGCATGCCTTCGGGAAGAGGAAAGGACACGATGGCTTCCCATTCGAATGGTTTATGTTCTGAATCACAAAAATTTATAAGATCAAAGTGAAAAGTCTCTATAGATTTAGTAGAATATTTAACGAAACGGTTTTACGTGTTAGGGCTTCTAGGTCACGCATGATCTTTCACGACGGGAAACGCCGCTCTGCTGCCACGGGGACCTGTGAGGACGCCAAGCCTCATTCCAGATCCGGAAGCGTTCCAGATTTCCATTCATTCCAGATCCGGAAGCTTTCCAGATTTCCATTCATTCCAGATCCGGAAGCTTTCCATATTTCCATTCATTCCA
>PVKP010017191.1:0-46543 GCA_004027715.1 Plecturocebus donacophilus
AAATACTTGAGGAAGGAATGTATGAAAATGAGTAAATGGTGATTGGCTGGGTGTGGCAGCACTATGTCTGATAAGCAGAAGTCATGAGCCCCGCATTAACAGACATTGAGCGCTTCAAACCGTTTTTAGGTGTGTTGTTTCAATTCTAATAACCGTATACGCATTTCCAGTTTTCAGATGAGAAAATTCTTAGGCTGAGAGAGATCACGGTACCCTGACAGCGTTTCTAGAACTCGTTAGAAACTTGGCTCAAGAGGATGTGATAGATAACTGGGTATGTATGCTTAAAAATTACTTTCCACTACTTAGCCTACAGGGTCAAAGAATGAAATTATCTCATTTAAGACAAAATGTATAAACTCGCTAACTCTCCAAAAAGGGACAACATAGGGTTCCAGAACGTTCCCGCCAGTCTGCCAAGGGAAGCCCAGAGAGGTGAGTCACAATAGCCCAAGACAAGCTTACCGCCAACCCTCCCCGTCACCCAGGGAGGGCGCGGGCGGTGTTCTTGGGCCGCCGCTGTCGCCTGCGCAGTCGCAGTACGGCTCTTGAGCGCCGCGGCCTGGGAGAGAAGGGAGGAGGGACGAGTATACGCATGCGTCTATCCTGGCCGCTAGCTCTTAGACCCCGCAGGGAGCTTTGACGTCATTTCCTGCCTGAGGTAGACTCTGTCTCCGGGTCGCGGTCATTTAGATCCCCTGTCTGGGTGACTTCTTGCGGCTCTCCGCCCCCTCCCCCTCCCCGCGGTACCTTGCACTTTTCTCCCTCCCTGCCCCCCCCAGTCCCTTTCGAGCCTTCTGCCCCTGATCGCTTGGGCTTGCTTCGCAGTCGCCTGCTGCTGTCGACAGGAGGTGGGTGACGTGACGCAGACAGCCCCGTAGTTGCCCTCCGCGTATTCCCTCACCACCCCCGCGGCCATCCGCGACTTTCGCACCTTCCGCCATTTTCCTGCCTGTGAGGGTAGATAGATCGCGCTCGGGTCTCGGCCTCCTTGGTGCCAGTGACCGCGGGGGCGACGGATTGCTTCTGGGGTGTGAGCTGGGGAAGTTCGTGGTCACGGATGCCTGTGGGGTTGTTGCTTAGTCAGGAACGGCAGGGGAGACGGACACAGTGAGTGGAGGATGGAGTGCGGGAATCAGCGGTTATAGGCCGCTGGGGCTTCAGTGCTTATTTCTTTTGTATTAAGAGCTTAAAATCGTATTGTCTCAAGGGCGTTGTCTGCCCTGACAGTTTTCCTGGTGTTTCTAGGAAGGATGCTGTTGTGGGAAATAAGAGAGTTTCATTGTTTTCGAATACGGTTGTAGGGGAGAAGTAGATTATTCAGCAGGTTCCATCCATCCATGAATTCAGCTTACCCTTTTTATTCCTTTTCTGGATCTAAGGGATTGGCATGTAGTAGGCCCTCGTGGCTTATTGACTAAATGAATTAATTGTGTATGCCATTTCCTGTTTCCACGCAAATTGTTTTTAAAATGAGAATAATAATGATCCCGCGTAAATATTCTGTAAAATACAGTTACTTGATCTGTTAGGTCTAAGTCCCAATATATGAGTTTTTTTTTTTTTTTTTTTTTTTTTTTTAAGAATCAAAAAAAATTTACATTCTTGGAATTTTATGCCTTTTTATATATATACTTGGGGAGGAAGGAAATTTGTAGATACAGAATTTACTGTTAGCTTTACATCACAGGGTGAAGGATATGACGTCTTTGTTATTCCGTAATTCTGGAGTCCTCTTTTGTGGGAGAGGTTGAATGTTTCTGGTGATTATTTTGTTTTTTAATATGGAAACTCAGAAACGACTTGAGATTTTTTTCTCCTCTGTTTTGGGGAATTATCCTAATCATTGGGCATAGATTTGCGAAATGACCAAAACATAAGATAATGTGAAAGAAACAGTTTCAGGAGGAAAAAAATACGTATGTTATTTTTATTGATATCTTTTTATATCTTGATATTAATAAACAGTATAAACATAAAACGCTTATGCTTTTTCAATTAAGGAACTTAACCTGAATAGTGAGTTTCAAATTAATTAATAGGTGTGTTACTTTTTCATCTAGCTATTTTTATGTGAAGTACTTAAGATATGGTAGTGTTTAGTAAATATTTATTGATTGATTGCTATATAGACTAGTAGTTTTACGATAGCATACATCTTAATTTACTTTGACCTATCTAGTGATGGTTTCTAATACTTAATATGTGATGTTTTTGATACAGGAAAGATGAATGGGAGGGCTGATTTTCAAGAGCCGAGTGCAGAAGTTCCAAGACCGATTACCCGTAACTATCTATTAAATATTTATAATTAGAAGTGCTTTCTATGTAAAGGAAATTTCGCTGGCTTGAGTAACAGTGGCAGGTGGGCTAGCTTCATGGGCATGTGCAGACAGGCCCCTGTACTTGGTTTCGTGTTTCTACTCTTGAAATTCTGAATAATTTGGACGAGGAGGCCCACGTTTTTTTGTTTGTTTGTTTGTTTTGCAGTAGGCCCAGCACATTACATTGCCAGTCCTGACGAGCAGATAGTAGCATTAACTTCTATTTGAAGTCAAAATTTGTTAAAAGTGTGTAAATGGCTGGGCTCAGTGGCTCATGTAATCCCAGCACTTTGGGAGGCCAAGATAGGTGGATCACCTGAGGTCAGGAGATGGAGACCAGCCTGGGCAACATGGTGAAACCCTGTCTCTACTAAAAATACAAAAAATTACCCTGGCATGGTGATGGGTGCCTATAATCCCAGCTACTCGGGACGCTGAAGCAGGAGAATTACTTGAGCCCTGGAGGTGGAGGTTGCAGTGAGACGAGATTGCGCCATTGCACTCCAGCCTGGGCAACAACGGTGAAACTCTGTCTCAAAAAAAAAATGTATAAGCCAGTTGTTTTATTTTTTGAGTTTAAAAAAAATGGTGTCTCTTGTTAATATTTAGACTAAGATAATTTTTCAGACTTAGTTTTATTATGGGTAATTTAATGTTTTTTGATTTTCCTTGTAAAAAGACATAGGGCCTGATTACATTCCAACAGAGGAAGAAAGGAGACTCTTCGCAGAATGCAGTGATGAAAGCTTCTGGTTCAGATGTGAGTTCAATTTTCTAATTAATATAATTTGACCCAAAATTTGTACCTGAAATTTTGACCTGAATTTGAATCTGAAATTATAGTAACTCTGTATAGAACAAATTGGCAAACTTTTTGCATAGTGTGGTTGTTGTTAAAAGAGATTAAGGAAATAAAGGAATTGCATGCATTTTAAAGTAATTATTTCCAGATTTTTGTAATCAAAACCATGAGGTAATTTTGTTGATAATAGTAATAGTTAGAAGTTACTTTATATACATGGGTTATATAAAAACAACTCAATAAGCTTGATAACTATTATTACCCTCACTTTACAGGCGAGGGAACTGAGGTTTAGAGATGTTAAATGGCAACAACACTTAGTGTTACACAGGTGATAAATTACGATGTTTGACGTTGAAACCAGGTCTGTCTGAAACAGATTTTACTCTTAATGCTTTTAACCATTACATAATAACAGGTTAGTTCCCATTTTATCATTGTGAAATGTTGTTACACTACCAGCTCTTGATTTCTGACTAGAGAATTATATATATTTGTGTATATATGTCAAGATTTTATTTTTTAAAGACAGAGATTGTTGGAAGCAACACACAAAATATAATCTTAGTATTGAACAAAGAACTGGAAGAAAAGAAAAAAAAATTTTTTTAAAACAGAAAAAAAAGGAAAAAAGAAAATGAACAAAGAACTGGTATTGCTTTACTTGGAAGCTGTAATCCTTTCAGGTAAGGTAATTATAACAAAAAAGGAGGATGGATTTTTGTTTTTTTGAGACGGAGTTTTGCTCTTATAGTCCAGGCTGGAGTGCAGGGGCACAATCTCTGCTCGCTGCAACCTCCACCTCCTGGGTTCAAGCGATTCTCCTGCTTCAGCCTCCCAAGTAGCTGGGATTACAGGTGTGTGCAACCATGCCCAGCAAATGTTTGTATTTTTAGTAGAGATGGGTTTTCACCTTGTTAGCCAGGCTGGTCTCAAACTCCTGACGTCAGGTGACCCAGCCACCTCGGCCTCCCAAAGTGCTAGAATTACATGGGTGAGTCACCTCGCCTGACAAATTTTTTTTTAAAAAAGGCAACTTGGCTGGTCATGGTGCCTCATGCCTGTAATCATAGCACTTTGGGAGGCCAAGGCAGGAGGATTGCTTGAGCCCAGGAGTTTAAGACCAGCCTGGGCAACATAGTGAAAGAGGCCTCATCTCTACCAAAAATGAAAGAAATTAGCTGGGTGTGGTGGTACACAGCTGTAGCTGCAACCACTTGATAGGCTGAGGATGAGGCCGGAGGATCCCTTGAGCTGGGTGGATAGAGGCTGCTGCAGTGAGTTATGATCACAGTGCATTCCAACCTGGGTGACAGAGCCAGACCCTGTCTCAAAAAAAAAAAAAAAAAAGAAAAGGAAAAAAAGGGCAACTTAAGCCATTAAGGAGGATGTACATTTTCATCAGTCAGCCTGATATGTATGCTTAAAATGTGCAAGATGTGCAAGGTACCTGTTGGGAAGATAAGTTTTATGAAAGGACAGTCTTTGTCCTGAAGTAGTTTTCTTTTTTCTTCCTTTTTTTTTGTCGTTGTTTTGTTTTTGAGACAGTGTCTCACTCTGTTGCCCAGGCTAGAGTGTACCATCTCTGCTCACTGCAACATCCTTCTCCAGAGTTCAAGTGATTCTCCTGCCATAGTGTCTCAAGTAGCTGGGACTACAGATATGCGCCTCCATGCCTAGCTAATTTTTGTATTTTTAGTAGAAGCGGGGTTTCACCATGTTGGCGAGGCTGATAACCCCTGACCTTGGTTGATTTGCCTGCCTTGGCCTCCCAAAGGTCTGGGATTACAGGTGTGAGCCACCAGGCCCGGCCCTGAAGAAGGTTTATATGTAGTGAGACAAAGCTGTAATATGTGAAACAGAGATTAAATGTGTAACCGCTGAAGACTTTTTAAGGAGATAAATTAAATAGAATTGACTTACTGAAATTGAAACATTTGAATAACTTGAAATTTTAAAATTCAAAATTTTCTCAAAATTTTATTAAATTTCAATTTGTTAAAAATTGAAGCCTCTTTCAATTTTACAGTTGTCTTTTTATGTAACGTAAGGTAGAATACCTGAGTTGGAAAGAGACCTTTATTTGTTAAGTAAACAATACTGAAATAACTTTATAATAAGACTATAAGCCAGGCATGGTGGTTCACTCCCGTAATCCCAGCACCTTGGTTTGATTTGGTTTTTGGCTTTATAGATACTGGGTTTCTCCATGTTGCCCAGGCTGATCTTGAACCCCTGGGCTCAAATGATCTGTCTGTCTTGGCCTCTCAGAATGATGGGATTTCAAGCATGAGCCACTGCACCTGGCTCCAACACTTTGGGTGGCTGAGGCAGGAGGATTGCCTGAGACCAGGAGTTTGAGATCAGCCTTGGCAACATAGTGTGGCCGTCTCTACTCTCCCACCACAAAAAGTTAATTAATAAGGAGGTAAATGAAGAGGAAAGGTGGAGTAACATTTGTGTGAAAGGAGTAGTGAACAAAGGCAGAGTTTGCAATAACTTGATCTCTGCTAGAGCCATGAGCCCGAATTGATTGGAACAGAAGTCTTTCATTGAGGATAGAACATAAAATATAGTAGTGAGTTAAAGATTTGATTCATTACATCATTTAGGTTCTTGAGCAGAGGCGGGGGTGATATGTAAGGTTTTTTTTTAAAGGAAGTTTAGTTAGCAGGGTGCAAGATGGGTAGAAGGGTAAGAAATTGTATTTGGTGAAATCTGTTATGAGCCTTTGGCAGTAACCTTAGGCATATGTATGTAGTCATTGATGAGATAAAGTTGAATATTGTGTCATTTGGACTGGAAAAGATGAGCTGGCAACGAAATACTTTTTTAAAGGACAAATAATAGGATTTTTTAAGAAGTTCAACTAAGAGGGAATGAAGGAATGGTAAGAGGAAAGAAATAGTTTTAAGATAACCAGCTTAGAAGACTCGATAATGATGATACTACTGAATAAAAAGTTCAGTTAGAAGGAGTTCTTGTTTGAAGACAGAAATGAGTTTAGTTCAGACATTTTGAATTCATGGTGCAACATTCGATTGTGGGAGATTTGTAAGCAACTGGAGATAGAAACAAAATATAGATGAAAAATACAGGGTTTATTGTGGAGTTGTGTTGGTGAATTCACCTAGAAATTAAGTGTAGAGATAAAAACATAAAACTGTTAATAGTTTCTGCCATGTGATTAATACTTAGGAATGATAGAATAAAAAATAAAGTTTGGGTAGTACCATGGATATGGGAACAAGTGATGGTGAAAGAATCGACAGAGACCAAGAGCAGTTAGGAAGATAACACGAGCTCTGACAGAATCTTTATTATTTTATCCACCAATATTCAGAGACTTGCAAATGTTTCAAGCTAAAAAGAATCTGAGTAAGAATTAGGTGATGATGTCCATCTTAATTTATGATGACTATGCAGTTGAGAATAATTGTTTTAGATGCATAGTCATCATAAGTTAAGGACTTCTATAAAAGTTTCATGGCTCATAGACTGGGAATAATTTCTTTTTCTTTTTCTTTTTTTTTTTTTTTTTTTGTGACTGAGTTTCACTCTTGTCGTCCAGGCTGGAGTGCAATGGCACGATCTTGGCTCACTGCAACTTCCGCCTCCCGGGTTCAAGCAGTTTTCCTGCCTCAGCCTTCTGAGTAGCTGGGATTACAGGTGCCTGCCACCATGCCCAGCTAAGTTTTGTATTTTTAGTAGAGACGGATGTTGGCCAGGCTGGTCTTGAACTCCTGACCTCAGGTGATCTGCCTGCCTCAGCCTCCCAAAGTGCTGGGATTACAGGCATGAGTCACTGCGCCTGGCCAGAATGGGAGGAATTTCTTAAAGAACTTGGCTGTATACTCTGGCTACAGTTTTTCTTTTCAGTCTTTGACAGTTGTATAGAGTAGATAGGATAAAACTATCTGTTTTCAAGTCTCGATGACACAGGATTAAGAAAAAGACAAGTCTGATAGAGAGGGTTTGGGATTGTTATAATGTTGGCCTAATGGCTAAATAGATGCTAAGGTGTCCAGATTTATTTCTGGCTGATAAATGTATGCTGTTGCACATGTTTAACATTCTAAATAGCAGGATTATGCCAAAAGTACATTAAAGAGCAGTAAACAATAATCAGGATGCCCATGTATACCAGACTCTTAATAGTGGGACATGTGGTGTATGAACAGTACAAAGCTAAGTAATTTCTTTCTGCATCTAAACAGATAAGTCACAGGTTGAAAAGGCAAAAAGCCAGGCACGGTGGCTCATGCCTGTAATCCCAGCACTTTGGGAGGCTGAGACAGGCCAATCACCTGAGGTCAGGAGTTCGAGACCAGCCTGACCAACATAGTGAAACCCCATCTCTACTAAAACTACAAAAATTAGTGGGGCGTGGTGGCAGGCACCTGTAGTCCCAGCTACTTGGGAGGCTGAGACAGGAGAATTGGTTGAACCCGGGAGGTGGAGGTTGCAGTGAGCTGAGATCATGCCATTGCATTCCAGCCTGGGTGACAGAGTGAGACTCTGTCTCAAAAAAAAAAAAAAGAGTATGAACTCTGGGGCCTGATTAGCTGGATTCAAATCCCAGTTCCACACACAGTAGCTGTGAGATTTTGGGCAAGTTTCTGAGGTCTGTGTGCCTCAGCTTCCTTATCTATAAAATAGGGATAACTGCCTATCTCATGAAATTGTTATAGGGATTAATGCAATTTAATTGTCTAAGTGTTGGCTATCTTTATTAAATAGCTATTAATGTTCTTGTGATTAATGAAATAAAAATTTCTGTTGACTACAGTTACGATTATAGAGTAACTTTTTGTTACTGTGAGGGGAGAAGAGTTCAAAGAATTGTAGGGGCTCTTGTACGTATTGAATATAGTTTGGGACTGTGGTAATAATGTGCGCTAGGTTTTGGTCAGCAGTGTTACTGATTTGCCTTTGGAAACAGATTATTTAACAAAATAGAAGTTACATACTGCAATGGAAAAGGCCACTGACCGGGGGAAGTCAGGAGACTTGGGTTCTGATCCCAGCACTACCACAAACTAACCAGCTGTGTTGCTTTGAGTAAATAACTTGTCTTTTCTGGGTATCAATGTACTCTGATTGGAATGAGGACTAGATAATCTCTGAAGCCTCTTTCAGTCTTACCATTGTCTTTTTCTATGACATAAAGTAGAATACCTGAGTTGGAATGAGACCTTAGGTCTAATCCATTATCCCTTTATAGCATGAGAAGCTATGCAAAGACATTGTAGTGAATGGCAGAACTAGTATGTCCTCAAGCAGACTCTTACTCTGCATTAAATGGGGAAAGCATTATCCATTGTAGAAATGGCCAACCAACTCATTGCCTTTTATCCTTATATGATTCTTCAGTGCTTCATGTTGCAATCCTTGAGTGAAGTTGAAGGAGAAAAATGATTGCAAATTGTACTGGTGCTGTAATTAAAAGGGATTTGTCCTTTGCAAAACCTTAAATGATAATCCATGAAGGCATTCTAACCAGCCAACATTAAAGAAACCATATTTCCAGCAAAGGTAAAATCTGTTAGTAAGTAGGATAGCATGAATTCAAACCTTAGCATTTGTGCAGTTTGTGTCTGATGGCAAAATTAATGCCCTGTTCCAAAGTAATGGATTTTAATCATGAAATCTCTCTAATAATTCAAATGTTTTAATTACTTTGCTCTTAAATTGTCCATATATGGTTTAGACCAGAGTTGAACGAACTAGCCCATGGATCAAATCTGTTTTTGTATGCATGAGAATTGTTTTTATATTTTAAAATGGTTAAGAGGCTGGGTGCAGTGTCTCATACTTGTAATCCCAGCACTTTGGGAGGCTGAGGTGGGCTGATTGCTTGAGCCCAGGAGTTCAAGACCCGCCTGGGTAACATCTCAAAACCTCATCTTTACAGAAACAAAAAAACAAAACAAAACAAAAACCAATGAAAAATTAGCCAGGCATGGTGGCTCATGCCTGCAGTCCCAGCCATGTGGGACGCTGAAGCAGGAGGATCATCTGAGCCTGAGGGTTGAGGTTGTGGTGAGATGAAGTTGCACAACTGCACTCCAGCCCTGGTGACAGAGTAAGACCCTGTCTAAAAAAATAAAATATAATGGTTAAGAAAAAAAATCAAAGGAGAAGAATATTTCATTATATGTGAAAAGTACATGAAATTCATATTTTTGCATTATAAATAAAGTTTTCTTGGAACACTGCTGTGTTCATGTGTTTTTGGATTGTCTTTGGGTTCTTTTGCTTTAAAATGGCAGTTGGGTAACTGGTACAGAGATTGTCCCACAAAACCCAAAATATTTGCCATCTGGCTTTTCATGGAACTTGTTTGTCAACCTCAGGTCTGGAACAGCACTGTCCAGTGTGGCAGCAAGTAGCCAAATGTAGCGATTGAACTTTAAAATAACTTACAGTGAAAGGATATAAAGCAAAATCATCCAGAGAAAAGGGAGCATGGAGTGAAGTCCAGAGGAAACCAAGTAACAAGAGTTCTCTCCCCAGGGAGAGAATTCCTGGGAAGTGTTGATTTCTCTAACAGCTAGTCGTAACAATGTGTGAAGTTTTATCTACCAGGGAAACTCTTTAAGAGACCCAGTGCCCTTGGTTTTTATTGAAGACTAGTCACTTATATACTCTCTGCCTAACAGGTACCAAAATTCCAGACTCCCAGAATGAAAACAGGTGTTTGGCATGAACTGTATTTGTACACACAGTTTGGGCACAGTGAGCTACTCACACATATTCAATGTGGGAACTATTTACCAGTCAAGTACCGAGACCAAATTCATCACAGGGTTGGTCACTCAAAAACCAACTTTCATCATCACAAAAATTCCGGTAATGCTGATGAAGAAAACAGTGATTGATAGCTGTTTTTAAATTATAACCCTCTTTGAGATTACGAGAGTTTTGGATTTTTCACTCTCAGTTGTAGGCATATATAGGTGTAATATTTTAATATTCTTTAATAAGTTCACTAGTTTAGAACAAAGAACATTAAGGCCAGGCACAGTGGCTCACGCCTGTAATCCCAGCACTTTGGGAGGCTGAGGAGGGCGGATCACAAGGTCAGGAGTTTGAGACCAGCCTGGCCAATATGGTGAAACTCTGTCTCTACTAAAAATACAAAAAAATTAGCTAGACGTGGTAGTGCGTGCCTGTAATCCCAGCTGGGGAGGCTGAGGCAAGAGAATTGCTTGAACTCGGGAGGCAGAGGTTGCAGTGAGCTGAGATAGTGCCACTGCACTCCAGCCTAGATAACAGAGCAAGACTCCGTGTCAAAAACAAAAACATTAGTGTTTAAAATAGGTACTTTTTAATTCTTGCCTCAGCAACCATATGATTATGGTCAAATATATTTTGTATTTTGGTTCCCAGGATGCAATACAAGAGCTTAAAAGCTTGAGCTCTGGTATCGGGCAGATTTTCTTAGAATCTGCCAATGGACCATTCAACTAGCTGTTTGGCTTTGAGCAAATTAATTAACATCTCTAAGCTTCAGTTTTCTTATCTTTAAAAGGGTGACAATAACATAAGGTACCTTATAGAAATATGATAAAAAGTAGAATAAATGAGATAATGCACATAAGGTGCTTAGCATGATGCACAGATTTTAGTCGTTACTCAGTAGTGGCTCTTACTTGTAACTTGTCTCTTGCCTCTCCCTCATTAACTTTTTCCCCTTCTCTAACTTTTTCCCCCTCCTCTAACTTCAGATGTAACTTTTAGTCAGTTCTGCAGTGTTGTCTTAGTTGATGCTATTAATGAACAGCTGGCTATTTGGAACCTAAGCCTAGCTGGTTCATTAATTATATTGTTTAATATTTTGTGATGTTTTCTTAAATTTAAAATACTCCTTTAAATTTTCCACTATGTATACAATACAGCTTTTAAAAATGGAAGTCTTTTTTAAAGATCTTAGTTTTGCAGTATACTTTGTAGATGGTTTTACTGATACTCATTTATTTAATGAACTGAAGACAAAATCTTTTCCTTTCTTTGATGTTGACAAGGTCTTTTTCCTCCTATAGCTGTGCCTTTGGCTGCAACAAGTATGTTGATTACTCAAGGATTAATTAGTAAAGGTAAATATTTAAACTTTAATTTATTTAGCATTTTGGATACCATGTTTGTTTTGTGATATTTTCTAGATTTTTAGAAGAAGTAAAGATAGCAGTGTATTATATTAAACATTATATAAAAATGTATTGATGAATTTCTACAGAACATTTTTAAACGTTTTGTCTCTATGGATCCACTGACCCAAATATTAGAACTTGAGAATTTCTACTGCACTGATAACATCATTAACAACCTACAAGAGCAAGAAAGTAACTAAACACCAGCAGTAGTGGGACAGACCTGGTCTAGGTGGGCCAGTAGCAATCACCTAGGAGCTTGTTAGAATGCACATTCATGGGGACCTGTAGTCTGTGTTGTTGTTTTTTGAGATGGAGTCTCGCTGTGTAGCCCAGGCTGGAGTGCAGTGGCGTGATCTTGGCTCACTGCAACCTCTGCCTCCCAGGTCCCGATTCTCCTACCTCAGCCTCCCAAGTAGCTGGGATTGCAGGCATGAGCCACCATGCCCAGCTAATTTTTGTATTTTTTAGTAGAGACAGGGTTTCATCATGTTGGCCAGTCTGCTGTTGAACTCCTGACCTCGTGATCCATACGCCTCAGCCTCCCAAAGTGCTGGGATTACAGGCATGAGCCACTGCGCCTGGCCTGGAGTCTGTGTTTTAACAAACTCCAAGTGATTATTATATAATGATTTAAAGATCAGTAGCTCTCTAAACCAGCTTTGATCACCTAGGGAGATGAGTGTAGGTGAGTTAGCATTATTTAAACAATTAGAATCTCAGGGATCTGGTAGGTGATCTATTTTTAACAAGCCCCTGGGGAGACTTTCTTGTCCTAAAGTCTGTTGGCTCAAATAGTACAGTGTATTTATGTGGAATTGAGTTTAGATTGAGTATTAAATGTCTTGAGGCCTGCATTTAAAATTTAGTGGAATAAGCAGTAGAGTTGCTCATTTTATTTACTTCATGAACTATCTACCTGTTAATGGGAAGGTGTCCCAGAAAAGGATGGAGACCTTAGGATGGCCTAGAGGCCTATTGTTTTAATTAACTGGCTTCTTAAAAAATGTGACTATGATTGGAAGTTTTAGCCTTTTCACTTTAGGATATGAGGTATGGTACTTAGTAGTTTTGACACAATTAGTTGATAAAAATAGTTTTGGAGGGAAATGAGAGGATTTTTGGGTAAATAATTATTTAAAGAACTTCTGATGGACTTTATTACAATATAGTACCATGACAAAAATCTTAAACATGGAAGCAAGTCAAGACATATATGCATTTATATGTCCTTAAGACTAAGCTGTTTTATAGACTGAGATTGGTTTTGTATTGTGAAACAAAACAAAACAAAACAAAACTTTGAAGTACATTTCTTTGTAGGGAAAACTGGCACAGGGATGAAATTAGTGTTTATTATTGTTCTGCTTCTTTTATCTATTTTAATCCAGTGTGTTATTTAATAATGATTGGAGCTAGGTATGCAGAAGGTTATACAAAAGAAATTTACGAGCTGCTAGTAGGTCATTGCTGGAAACAAATGGATGTGAACATACGTTGAAGCAAATAGAAAATTGAATTACGTAGGTGTTCAAAGAGAAAGATCTTTGTAGGACTGTGTAATCAAGGAAAGTTTCTTGAAAGAAGTGGATTTTGAAAGATGGGCAGGATTTAGATTAAAAGAAGAAAGAGCCTGCCAGGAAGGAGGGACCTGATGATCAAGACAGATAGGCATGACTTTTGGGAGAGGTAATCAGGACTGAGCTGAAGAGGCAAGATCATGCAGGGAAGAGTGAAAACTCCATTAAATAGCTGAAGTAGAGCCAGGAGAAATTATAATTTGGATTAGGTTATGAAGAGGGGAAAGTGTTTTTAGAGATTATGGATTTAGGTGCAGTTGAAAACTTTGTACTACTAAAGGTAAGGTAGAAGTGGTAAAAATTGGGAGAGACTTTAAGACAAGAATTCAGTATCCACCAAGACATTTTGCATTTAATCAGAATCCCTGACATTTTGTTCATTGGTCCTTTTGTATCTGTGAATTGATTCCAGGACCCTCCAGAGGATACCAAAATCCACAAAAGCTTAAGTCTCTGTTGTAAAATGGCCTAGTAAAGTATACATGCATATCTGCCTGTATACTTTAAATCATCTCTAAATTTCTTATTAATACCTAAGAATATGTAAATACTACATAAACAGTTGTTATACTGTATTGTTTAGGGAATAATGACAAGATAAAAATCTATGCATATTTAGTATAGATGCAGTTTTTTTTTCCTGAATATTTTCTATCTGCAGTTGGTTGCAGAACGCACGGATACAGAGGGCTGCCTGTATCTGCTTTCATCCAAAATGTGTCATACTCCACATGGTCTTAGCGGCTCCCTCAGTTTCTTCCTGATCTGTCAAAACCATTTATATATGCTCAGGTCTCCTCTAACTTGAGAACATTAAATAAAAAAAAATCCTCCCTCATTTATTTTTTACAGCTATTCCCAACTGCCTAATATTTGAAGCCAGACTTCATGAATGAACACTTCACTTTTTACTTCTTTTAATCCATTACAAGGCAAGAAGCCACTGTGCCTGGTGGCTCACGCCTGTAATTCCAGCACTTTGGGAGGCCAAGGCAGGAAGATCATGAGGCAGGAGTTTCAGACCAGCCTGGCCAAGATGGTAAAACTCTGTCTCTACTAAAAAAATACAAAAATTAGCTTGGCATGGTGGGGCGCACCTGTAGTCCGTGCTATCTGGGAAGCTGAGGCAGGAGAATCACTTGAACCCAGGAGGTAGAGGTGCAGTGAACCAAGATCATGCCACTGCACTCCAGCCTGGGTGACAGAGCAAGACTCCACCTAAAAAAAAAAAAAAAAAAAAAAAGGATTTTCTTAATGTCTTAGTGAATACTGGTGAAAGGAAAATATGATATTAAAGACTGAGTTAATATGGCTGGGTGCGGTGGCTCATGCCCGTAATCCCAGCACTTTGGGAGGCCAAGGTGGGCAGTGTGCTGCCCACACTCTGTATCCTGGCTCCTTTTATTTACTTTTTGGAGAGAACTCCTACCTTGAATTAGATCTTGAACATATGTCAAGACCTCTTTCCCTAAAACTGACTGTCCCCATTCCCCACAAAGTTGTTTACTCTTTTCTTGGTATCCACACTGTACCTACATAAATTGGATTATCACACTGTACTGCAAATAGTTCCTTGTCAAGGAACTATGAGTTCCTTGAAGACAGGAATATGTTTTTCTCACTTATTTTTTTAGTAGAGACAAGATCTTGCTATGTTGCCCAGGATAATCTTGAACTCCTGGGCTCATGTGATCTTCCTGCCTGGGCTTCCCAAAATGCTGCTGGGATTACAGGTGTGAGCTACCACATCTGGCCTTTCCTCATTTTTGTATTCCCAGAGCTTCCCAGCATGGTAACAAACACAATAGATGCTCATTAAATGTTCATTGTGAGAATGAAGGAACCAACCCTGAAAGGATGACAGGTGGGGTCTATGGACCACTGGAACATCTAGAACTCCCTGATCCATATAAACCATAGAATAGTATCTGTGAAGGTACTTAAAAGCAGCTGCAGTGGGTTTTTTAAAATGAAAATTGTCAGGTAACATTGTGTTTATTGTGTAAAACATGATGTTTTGAAATATAAATATATATATAATACACACTGTGGGATGGTTAAATCTAGCTAATTAACAAATGCATTACCTAATATAGTTATCATTTTTGTGGTAAGAACACTTGTGAGACTATCCATATATTCTACCATTTATTGGAACTTTTCGAAAGGTTACCAACACAACCTCTTTGTTGCTTAAATATGATGGGTAGTTTTTGTTATTGACCAGCATTATATAACTTTAACCAGTTTTTCTTGAAATAATTCTATTCTCTTGGCTTTCATAAATGTCATATTCCTAAGATTTTTCTCCCAACTCAGGTGATTACTTTGTTGTTTCATGTTTTTTGAGTTTCTGATATGTACTATACATTTGTTATATAGCACTAAACAACAAAAAGTCGTGACCTCTTGGTGCTTACATTCTTGTATGGGTTTTCTTTGTCTGCTTGTTTTGGAAATGTTGGTGTTACTATATTCTGGATATAGTATATAATATAGATGGCCCTTCTATAGGCCCCTCAAACTGAACTCATCATTTTCCCCAAAACCAGTTCCTCTTTTCTTTTCATGACTGAGTGGCATTAGTACTATCCAGAAAACTGCGACATTTTCCTTTACTTCTATCCCTTATCTGCCTTGTCTAATTAATGTCTTTTAGCTCTTAAATGTCTATCTATCTCCATCTGTACTGCCACTATAATTAATGCAACCATATGTCACAAACAGTATTGTAAGAACCTTCAACAAATTTGTTTGCCTCTATTCTTGCTGCTACTTAGGAAAATAAGCTGTTTCTAGTACCTGACAGAAGGCATATTTAGTGCACATAGTACTCAAATATTTGAGGGGATGAATAGCAACCATCACACTAATCTCTTTGTCTTAACTCTCTCTCTAGACTGTAAATTCCGTGAGAGTAAAGAGCATGTCTTGTTTCCTGTTAATATCCAGTATTTAGTGTCTTTATAAGTAGTCTATAACTAGTTGATGACAGAATGAAGGAACAACTTTATTTATTTTATTTTATTTTTCTTTCTTTTTTTTTTGGATTCTCCTCAGAAGTGAAACTTTCCAAATATTTTATTTTATTTTTGAGACAGAGTCTTAGTCTGTCGCCAGGCTGGAGTGCAGTAGTGCAATCTCGGCTCACTGCAATCTCCACCTCCCAGGTTCAAGTGATTTTTCTGCCTCAGCTTCCTGAGTAGCAAGGACTATAGGCATATGTCACCACGCCCAGCTAATTTTTGTATTTTTAGTAGAGACAGGGTTTCACCAGGATGGTCTTGATCTCTTAACCTTGTGATCCTCCTGCCTTGGCCTCCCAAAGTGTTGAGGTTACAGGCGTGAGCCACCGTGTCTGGCTGGAATAACTTTTTAATGTAAAAACAGAGACATTTTTACCACCGTCCTTTTTCTCTTATCATCTCAGTGCTATAAATGAAGGAATTGAGGCTAGTGGCACAGATTAGTTGTCTGTTTTTGTATTTTAATTACATGAAATCATACACTGAAGTACTCTTTTCTGTAAATTTTTTCAACATTATGAGATTCATCCAGTAGTATGCTGGAACTGGTTTGTACTGGCTCCTGAGAATTGGTTGTTAAATTTTCAGAAACTTCGGCAAGCTGATTTTTAATGTGTTTGTGGCTTTACACCATGGAAACTGACAGACCTTAAAATTAGAGCTTATTATAGGGAGTTTACCAGCACATCACTGCATTTATCCACCTTGTTACCATATAGGTTTCCACTGTGTAAATACACCAGTTTATCCATATTAACTGCACATTGATAATTGGTAGTTTTCAGTTTTGACCCTTATAATTAGTTCTGCCAAGAATACGGTGCTTTTGATAGACATTTTGCTGGGTCATAGATTTTGTATATATTTATTTAGCTTTAGTCGATATTGCCAAACTATTTAGACCAATTTATACTCCTACATTCTCACCAACACTAGCTATTTTTATGTCTTATATTTTAGCCATTGTGATAAATGAACACTAATATTGATTACATTGTGGTTTGAATTTGTATTGCCCTGTGACTAATGAAGTTGAGGACCTTTTCATTTGCTTATACCTCACTTCAGTATATCATTGTTTGTGAAGTATCTGTTTAAATCTGTTTACCATTTTTTCCATTGGATTGTCTTTTTTCCTATTGGTTTTGTGAGACCTCTCTATATTTTGGAAGTAAGTCTTTTGTCAGATATGTATATTGTGTTTTTTTTTCCCACTGTGTTTAACTGTAGTTTTCAGTGTTAATAGACGCCAATTTATCAGGTTTCTTCTTTCTGATAAGTGCATTTTGTTGACTCTTTAAGATCTTTGTCTACTCCAAAGACACAAACATGGTCTCTTATGCTTTCTTTTATAAGCTTTTTTTTTTATTTTCCCTGCCTCAGGTTTATTTGTACAAATAGCGTAGGAGGACCCCAGCCCTGTGCAGATGGTAGTCTAGGGTGGGGGTTGCACCAGTCCTTCTGTCCTCACATTAGCAGACAGAGATACCTACTCCGAAGACTTTGTAGGGATCTGGGCACCTTTGGGAGCCTGAGCTGGAACTGAAACTGGAGCTGCAGCCTGGGCCTTGGTTTGATCCTTGGCCTTGGCCTTTGGCTGGCAGAGCCTGAGCCCCTTGGCAATGCGGGCACGAGCACGCTTTCCAGTTTTGGGGTGGGCAATGTAGGCAAATTGATCCAGCTTGTGGCTGACACCCTTTGGTATCTTGGGCTTAACCTCGGGCTTTACAAGGGCCTTGATAGCGTTGGCATATGCACTCATGGCCTTGGCGTTGTTGGCCTGCATCTTCTTTAGGTCCGTCTTGTGCTTCTTGGCAAAGCGCATGTTCCTCAGAAACTTGGGTCCACCCCCTTAAGAGATTTGTATCTTTGTGATCAGGGTTTCTTGATACTATTTCTGTGCCATTTCGGAACTGGTTGTGTGTAGTGTGGTTCTTAGACTTGGCTGTGTCTGCACCTTAAGCTGCAGCTCTTGAAGTGCCTAGAGCTTTTTTTTTTAATTTTTAATCTTTTATATTTACATTTTTAAGCCATCTAGATTATTGTTTGATATAGGATCAAGGTACATTTTCCCCTGTTAATGGATATTAATTGAGCCAGCACTATATTTTGAAAAGACTATGCTGCAGTGTTGTCTTTGTCATAAATCAAGTGAGTGCAGGTGTGGATCTGTCTCTAGACTCTTAGTTTTGGTCAGTTTACCTATTCTTGTACTTAATACCAGATTGTCTTAATTACTACAGCTTTATCATGTAGGTTTTGTTATGTGGTGGTAGTCAGTTCTATAATACCATTCTTCAATGTTGCCTTGGCCCTTTGTGTTCCACGTGATTTATAAAGGTTTTCAATTTTTGCAAAACTTTTGATTTTAATTGGGATTGCATTGTATTTATAGGTGAAGTTATGGAGAATTGCCATCTTTAGAATATTGAGTCTTTCAATATCAATAAGTTGTAACTTTGAGTGTAGAGATCTTTCATATCTTTCATTAGATTTATTCTTGGGTTTTGAGTGTTTTTTGGGTGCTATAATTAATTCTGTCTTTTAAAAAAAGTTTGTTTTTTTGTTTGTTGTTGGTATAAACAGTTTTTCATATATACATATATGTATATTTTTGGTCTATAGATGTTGTATCAAGTGATCTTTCTAAATTCACCTTTTCTAATACTTTGCAGAGTCCTTTGGATTTTCATCATATTTCTCTTGATATTGAATTCATTTGATTTTCTCTATTAAACAGCCTAGGGTTCTCTAGGGCCATGGAAGGAGCTAATGTTGTCATATTATGTTTAAAAATAGTCTTGACTCGTTTTTCTTTCTTTAACAATGTTACTCAGAAATACTTAACTCTTTTCTTTAGGAATACTTTCAAGTCATCCCAAATATGGTTCAATCCCTAAACTTATATGTAAGTATAAACAACATTGTAGTTTTCATAGCTTTTTAAAATTTAAATTCAATTATTTTTATCAAATATTTTATCATATCTTACTCATATTAGTTATATGGTTACATACTCTGATAAATCAGTTTGTTAAAGCATTTCATTAAGTGGATTACTTGGATATTTTATTGTTAGCATAAAAAATCATTAGTTGAAATACGCATTTTTTGTGTCTTTGTAATGTAATAGAACTATTAATTTGAAATTATTTTGTAAGGATAAAGTATTTGAAAATAAGTTTTTGGACTGTCTATGGGGAAAGAAAGTTGTGCAGATATTCTGATTAATCAAAATAAAGTATATTTAAAATTAAGCTTAATTTTTAAACGAAATCTCTATATGTACATTTTAAAATGTAAATAAGTATAACTTATTTACATGTTGCAATATAGTTAATAGAAAAAGAAGCTACATTGCTCTTCAAAAGAAGTACCTGAGGCTTTTCTTGAGTCTTTCAGGTTAGCCTTTCTGTTGTATTGGAAACTCACGTGATGCAGTAATTGCCATGTTTAGGTTATGCTTCGTAATTTATTACTTTACGAGATTTGTTGCACCTAATTTTATTTTAAAAACAATCTTGTGAAAATGGCTGGGCAGATGATTTCCTATTTTATAGGAAGATGATGGCCTCAATTCTTGTGACGAGACCAGAACTAGAAATAAATAAATGTTTTGATGTTTTGATTTTTTTATCCATTCCTCTTCCTATTATACCTTTACTAAATCTTTCCTGTATATATTATAAAGTGGTATATTATAATTGATTTATTTATAGCTACTTTATTTTGGCATACTTTGTTTTTTAGGAAACAGAATTATATCCGTAGACTCTGTCTATGAACTCTGATCTAATTTTGATTCTTCTACATTATTTCAGGAAATCTCAGTCTTTCTAAACCAAAGACATATTTAGAATTACACTTTAAAAAATTTTTTCTTTTAGAAAATGCTTTTGTCTAAAAGTCACATTCAGTTATACTTTTTGTTTGATTTCACCAATAAGTTGCTTGTATCATGGGATACTTTGCTGGAAAACTTTCTTACGTGAAAACTTGCCAAGAGAAATTCAAGAACCTTGAAAATTCCCCCCTTGGAGAAGCTTTACGATTGGCACAAGCACGACGACGATCTTCACCTGGGTAGGCCAGATTCTGATCTTAAGATTTTTAATTTTTAAGTAACAATTAGATGTTTCTATAACTCAAGGCTCAAAAACATTGCCTGAAAGGACCATGGGATACTGTAGGCTAAAAGTGATTTGCTTCAAAAATTGGAGCAAGACTTGCCACCATTTATTTATGAATGAATGAATGATGGGACTTCCCTCTGTTGCCGAGGCTGGAGTACAGTGGCATGGTCCTAGTCACTGCAGCCTTGAACTCCTGGGTTCACAGGGCCCTCCTGTCTAAAGTTCCCTGAGTAAATAGGACTACAGGTGTGAGCCACTGCACCCACCTAATTTTTAAAAAATGTTTTTTTAGAGATGGGGGTCTCACTTTGTTGCCCAGGCTGGTCTTGAACCACTGGGCTCAATCGATCCACCTACTTCAGTTTCCCAATTGTTGGGATTACAGGTATGAGCCACTGTGTCTGGTTCCTCATTTTTGTTTTGTTTTGTTTTGTTTTGTTTTGTTTTGTTTTGTTTTGAGACAGAATCTCACTTTGGCTCCCAGGCTGGGAGTACAATGGTGCAATCTTGGCTCATTGCAGCCTCTGCCTCCTGGGCTCAAGTGATCCTCCTCCCTCAGCCTCCAGAGTAGCTGAGACCACGATGCCTAGCTAATGTTTTACATTTTTTTATAGAGGCTGGTTTTACCATGTTGCCCAGTCTGGTCTCAAATCCTGAGCCCAAGCGATCTGCCCCACTTGGCCTTTCAAAGTGCTGGGATTATAGGCGTGAGCCCCTGCCGGCCTTCATTGTTTTAAATATAGAGTTGTATCCTATTGGGAGTACATGTCTTAGAATAAAGGATTTTATCTTGATTCAATTTTGTAAATACCTTTTGTTACTATAATTTGGACTTTTCTTTTGAATTCCCAAATGTTATCAATCCCATCTCTTAACAGATTTTAACTTAATTTTAATGGTTCTTAAACAGATAGGCAAGCAATGTAATCCCCATGAGAGAGAATCACTTGTATCTGCTTTAGCAAATTAGTGTCTATATAGATTCTTAGCTGTGACATCACCTTCTCAATTGACATGGGAAATGGATATGATTATTGAAATTAGACCTGATTTGAAGTGCTTTTTCTTTCCAAGAACTTTCAAACATACTAAAATTATCTTGAAAGGCTAATAGTTAGAGGGTTGGGTATACATTTCCTATTTTTCTATGTTGACTGTGACTTTTAAGATGTATAAATGGGTCAGGACTTCTTAAAAGTGTTTTGTTGGCAGAAAGAAACAGACCTCATTTTACTGCTTATAAATAACTGTGTTAAAAATTATTTTGAGGCCAGATGTGGTGGCTCATGCCAGTAATCCCAGCACTTTGGGAGGCCAAGGCAAGAGGATTGCTTGAGCCCAGGAGTTTGAGACCATCCAGGGCAATATAGTGAGACCTTATCTCTACAGAAAACCAAGTGGTGGTGCATACTTGTAGTCCCAGCTACTTGGGAAGCTGAGGTGGGAGGATCGCTTGAGCCTAGGAGGCAGTAAGCCAAGACTGTGCCACTGCAGTGTAGCCTCGGTGACAGAGCGAGACCCTGTCTCAAAAAAGAAAAACTATATATATGTAATTTTGGAAATAAGATATATGAAAGAAGTTATTTTAACACTTTAAGATATAGGCAGTGACTCATATTTCTTAACACAATATGGTTTTCATTTACAGGCACTATTATCAAAAGTCAAAATATGATTCAAATGTGAGTGGTCAATCATCTTTTGGGACATCCCCAGCAGCAGACAACATAGAAATGCTTCCTCATTATGAGCCAATTCCATTCAGTTCTTCTATGAATGAATCTGCTCCCACTGGTATTACTGATCATATTGTCCAAGGTAGAAACTTCTCTTGAAATGAATTTCAGCATTTTATGGTCCAACGTATGTATAAACTTTATTTGATGACTTTCTGCTGGATATCACCTGTGTACCATGAATCATCAACCTAAACACAGCATGTTTGTTTTTGTTCATTTGTTTCTTCATTCATTCAACTTTTCTTGAGGACCAGTAGGTGTCGAGTACTCTGCGAGATGTGGAAGAAGATGAGTAACACTTGGTTCTTGTCCCTGAAAAAGTCTCAGTCTGTTAGAAGATATAGAAATACAAGGATAAATTTCTAGTATGTCCCAGTAATTGAAAATACTAAGGCAAACTTAGTGGAATAGTGAAGAAGATATGATAAGGTGTGTTTCAGGGAGTAGAGGCTCCAGGAAAGCTTTATAAAGGTTACATTTGATAGGCTGGGTTTTAAAGACTTTCAACTTCCTTGTCTGTAATATAAGAAAGAACTGTTGTCAAGTGAGAAAATCTATGTGAAAATGCTTCGTGAAGTTTGTAAATACTAGCTTTGAGGATCACATATATAAGGGGAACAACATCAATTTTGGATTAAGGCTTGGATTTGAATCATGATTGACATTTGCTATCTATATGACCTAGTAATACTACTACTACATAATATAGTAGGATTATAACTACTTTATAATCCTTTCAGTTTCTTGATCAGTTGAATGAAGGCACAGTGGCTCATGCTTGTAATCCCAGCACTTTGGGAGACCAAGGTGTGTGTATCACCAGGTCAAGAGTTCAAGACCAGCCTGGTCAAGATGGTGAAAATGTGTCTCTACTAAAAAATACAAAAATTAGCTGGGCATGGTGCCAGTAATCCCACATACTTGGGAGACTGAGGCAGAGAATTGCTTGAACCCAGGAGGTGGAGGTTGCAGTGAGCCAAGATCATACCAGTCCACTCCAGGCTGGGCAACAGAGAGAGACTCTGTCTCAAAAAGAAAAACAAAACAAAACCTAACCTCTCTTAACGAACTGTTGGAATTAGATGAAATTATGAGATACAATGCCTGGCAAATAATAGACTCTCAAAAAACCATTAGTTTCTTTCCTTCCATCTAGTTTGCAGCGAAAGGTGAGGAATTAGAAATAGGAAATACAGTCTACAATTCTTTAAAATCTTGAAATTCAAAAAGCTTTGAAAATCAAGTTTTTTGTTTTTGATTTTGTTCAGTAATTAAACTGGTAATAAAATCTGACCTGAATTCATTTAGCAGCATACCCTGACCTAAACTTACATGAGTTATACAAATGTAGACTTTATTTACTTTGCCAGATAAGATTTTTCATTTATTTCATTGTAGAAATATTAACGTATTTGCTTACTCACTGCTGTCTCAAACCTCTGAATGGATGGATGTTAAGTAATGTAAGGGGTATATACTATAGTATTTTTCTAAAATCCAAGAAACTCTGAATTGTGAAACATATCTGACCCCAAGGGTTTGGATAAGGGATTACGGACCTTTGTAGAGTATACTCTTTAAATATTAAAAGATTAGAGGGAAAGAAGTTAAGGGGAGGTGGAGGGGATACAGTGGAAAGGGAGAAGTTTATTATAGGTCAGAGAAGGTTCTAGAGAATGCAGAAGGGGATTCTAGGTAAGTCAGAATATAAAGTAGCCACTAGTCATATGTGCCTATTTAAATTAGTTAACATTAAATAAAATTTAAAATTTGATTTCTCAATTGCTTTGGTAGCAGCTGTTAGGTGCTCAACAGTCGTATGTGCTAGTCGCTACCATGTTAGCACCAATACAGAACGTTTTCTTCATTGCAGAAAGTTACGTTGGACAGCACTACTTCAAAGCAAAAGTTGGGGCAAAGGGGTGAGCATTAGTCTTGTATAAAGGAAGAGACAGTAAAGAATGGAAGTTCAGATGATTAAAGAGTTTGGATGAAAGTTGTGGAGAGCCTCTTAATCCTCAATTCCAATTCTTTATTTTTTTCATTAGTAGTTGGAAGCAAAGGCATCAAATAAGTCAAAAAAGGAAGGAAGGGAGTGGGCAGATCAGGAGAGAATGGCTAAAGTCACTGTCTTATCTCCAAAGGCAGCTGTCCTTGTTCCTCACTGTCTCATTTAACCAGTCTGAAGTTCAAATCCATTTTTCTTGTACAGTAGTCCCCCCTTATCCATGGGGAATAAGTTCACAGATGCCTGTGGATGCCTGAAACCTCAGATATTACCAAATCCTTTATATTCTTTGTTTTTTCGACCTAGATGGCTACTAAGTTACTAACAGGCATGTAGTGTAGACAGCGTGGGTATGCTGAACAAAGGGATGATTCAAGTCCTAGATGGACCAGAGTGGAACCCCACAAGATTTTATCACACTATTCAGGATAGGGTGTAATTTAAAACTTATGAATTGTTTATTTCTGGAATGTTCCATATATTTTCAGACCATGGTTGACTGCGGGTAACTGAAACCCTGGAAAGCGAAACCACAGATAAGGGGGCACTACTGTATTCTAGACATGTACTAACACTTTCCTTATAATGACTTGCATCCTTCCTACTATTTGCATTAGGAAATTCTGTTACATTGTTTCTTTTCCATACAAAAGCCAACAAACAAAAAGTCCTTTGGTATCTACCCACAGACTACAGCAAGGCCATGTCTTAATATTATTTTGTGCCTTCCACAGCAGCCATCCACCCATCCACTGCTCTGCTTTCTGACCCCCTTCTCTAAATCAAAGTGGTCACTTTTTCTCTGCTCTCCACGTGGGCCAGCAGTGGCCTGCTTTTGCTTTGCCCCAAATGCTGTCCTCCCCTACCAGGGCATCTTCTTTGGTTTAAGTCCTATTTTAGTTGCGCTTTCTTTTACCAGGAATTCAGAGAGTTATTAATCTTTTAAAATAGCAAGTACTCCTTCATAGCTGTTAGGAGACTTAGAGTTTATTACAGTCAGATTTAAGTGCCGCTTTACATTTTCCTATTCCTTCTAGTTCTTTATAACCTTCCCAGAATAGTAAATCATGTTCTCTCCACAATGCAGGACATTCTCCCCAGTCATCTTCTGTCTGATTTATATTTTCATTATTTGTTCCAGAATTTTATAACTGTAAAATATTTTTTATAAGAAAAAGTATTAGACCTGAAAGGAACTTCAGAGATCATCTAATCAAACTACCATATTTCACAATTGAGAAAACCAAGATTCAGAGACGCTTAGTGATTTGCCCAAGGACATTCCCTAATTGTCAGCAGTGTGGGGTTAAGAACCCAGCTCTGAAGTTGGGTTCCTGAGGTATACATGATTTCCATCAGAATTTTTAATACATGGTGAAGGGAAATGAGTTCAGTAATTACTTATTACTAATGAAATGCAAAGTGTTTTAAACCCAATATAAAGTTATAATTTTTTCTTTACATTCTTTTTTTCGTAAGAAAAATTTAGTTTTGAACCATCATATAATACTAGAACTAATTAGAAATTTAAATCTTCTTTGGCTTTGATCAGTACAGTATATATTTATTTAGCAGAATTAAAGTTTATGGTTGAAAACAGCCTGGTACAGTGGCTCATGCCTGTAATCCCAGCACTTTGGGAGGCCGAGGTGGATGGATCACCTGAGATCAGAGTTCAAGACCAGCCTGACCAACCTGACGAAACCCTCTCTCAACTGAGAATACAAAGTTAGCTGAGCACCTGCCTGTAATCTCAGCTACTTGGGATGCTGAGGCAGGAGAATCGCTGGAATCCAGCAGGCGGAGGTTGTAGTGAGCTGAGATCGCGCCACTGCAGTCCAGCCTGAGTGACAGAACGAGGCTCTGTCTCAAAATAAAAAAGAAAAAATTATGGTTGAAAACATTATTTAATGTATAGTTGTGTTGCTTAGAAAATTCTAATTATTCACTGGGATCTTACCTTTCAGTTCTGAATAAGTATTACAGAAATTACGTTTTAAAAAATTATGTTAACTAACATTATATTAAAATTATATGCCCAATTTGTATATCTCATTGAAAACATCTTTGAAAAATAGTACTTTTGGTATGATATGTAAGATTTTGTAAGCATCTTTTTTTTTTTGGATGTTCATATGGCCTTTTTTGCTGTTTATAAATCGTGTTCACTATTTGATCCTGTCAACCAATGTTAGAAGTAACCGCTACATTATATTTACATTTGACTCTGTCATAATATGTGATGTTCACACTTTGACTCTCTTTTGGAGAAATAAAGAATAAATGTTAGTTCCCAGGCCAAAATAATAGTTGATACTTTCTTCTGCATCATCATTGTATCTATTAGACCAGAATGAAAACAACACATATTCTGATTACAGGCTATGTTTTATACTTTTCAGTAATTATTTTCACGTTTTTTTGTTTTGTTTTTTGTTTTTTTTTTTTTTTGAGACAGAGTTTTGCTTTCATTGCCCAGGCTGGAATGCAATGGCGTGATCTCAGCCCAACTGCAACTTCTGCCTCCTGGGTTCAAACAATTCTCCTGCCTCGGCCTACTGAGTAGCTAGGATTACAGGCGTGTGCTACCATGCCCAGCTAAATTTGTGTTTTTAGTAGAGATGGGGTTTTGTGGTGGCCAGGCTGGGATTATAGGTGTGAGCCACCGCCCCTGGCCTATTTTCAGGTATTTTTGTTTAAATTTCATAATGGTAAAATAAATGATTTTTGAAATAGCTGAAGTTGTTTTCATAGAGTCTTTGGTTATGGGAATATTTAACTATAAAAATATATTAAGTAAAATCTAGGCTATGTCAAGTTTTATTCAGTTGTCACTAGTAGAATATATTTCTCTTTTAATTCTATATACAGTATGAATAACTCCAGTTTAAAACACTGGTATTTTAATGAGTTTAATTTGTACTGTTGTATATTATGATATCTATTTTTCTTCTGGCCGTGGTTTAGTTTTTAAATTTTTTGATGTCCATTTGAATTTTTAGAAATAAAAGCTTAAAAGTATAAGAGGAAATAAATTTTAGTTTGATAATTATCTTGGTGAAATTATAGTACCTGTGAAATGGTGGTAATAACCTGATTCTTTATTTCGATTGTAGGTAAGGAGCATTTATAAAATTTAGTTGCTTAGATTTATACAAATCTTTTTATTACCATTTATTAACTGTTTGTTGTTTTAGGACCTGATCCCAACCTTGAAGAAAGTCCTAAAAGAAAAAAATTTACATATGAGGAATTAAGGAATAAGAACAGAGAGTCATATGAAGTATCTTTAACACAAAAGACTGACCCCTCAGTCAGGCCTATGCATGAAAGAGTGCCAAAAAAAGAAGGTATGATAGTTTAGTCTGAATCACTTTACTGTTTAGGATTGGAAACTAAAACATTACTTTAAAACAGTACTATAAAAAATTAATTATATTAATATGTGATTTAACTCTTCAAGCAATTAGCCAAAGCAAAATATTTTTTTAAAGAGTAGTTACTTTACAATTATCTGTTCTTCCATTTTTAAGATATTCCAAAGGCCATTTTGTGTTAGAAAATAATGAAGTCCAGGCCAGGGATGGTGTCTCATGCCTGAAATCCCAGCACTTTGGGAGGCCGAGATGATTGGATCACTTGAGGCCAGGAATTGGAAACCATCCTGGCCAACATGGTGAAACCCCGTCTCTACTGAAAATACAAAAATTAGCTGGGCATGGTGGTACCCATCTATAATCCTGGCTACTCAGGAGGCTGAGGCAGGAGAATTGCCTGAACCCAGGAGACAGAAGTTGCAGTGAACCGACATCATGCCACTGCACTCCAGCCTGGATGACAGAATGAAACTATCTCAAAAGAAGAAAGAAAATAATGAAGTCCAAATAGTAAGACTTAAGGCAGCAAGATTTATTTAGTAACACAGGGTAGAGATTATATACTCATTTGACTGTTTTTCCCTTATAACAAGTCTCCTTAGAGATCTGATATTCTTATTTTCCTAATGATATCCCTATCACACAAATCACTGTGGTGACCTGAGGTTGGCATTGCTCTGTAATATACCAACTTGTGGCCTCACCACAGAATGATTGAGTAATGAGATTGATTTTCTTATACATTTGGGTTTTTTTCATTCTGGTTTTTTGTTTTTTTTCCTTTCTTTCTTTCTTTCTTTTTTTTTTTTTTTGGATATGGTTTCATTCTGTCACCCAGGCTGGAATGCAGTGATGTAATCATAGCTTACTACAAGCTTGACCTCCTGGGTTCAAGCAGTTCTACCTTAGCCTCCCGAGTAACCGGGATCACAGGTGTATGCCACCGTGCCTGGCTAATGTAAGAAAATGTTTTGGTACAGTGGGTATCTCCCTATGTTGTCCAGGCTGGTCTCAAGCAATCCTTTCCCTTAGCCACAGGAATTATAGGTGGGAGCCACTGTGCCTGACCTTTCTTATACATTTGTGAAATTGAAAAAGCAGCTTCTAAGGCATTTCCGAAAGAGGAATTTAATCTTTTTAAAAAACAAACAAAAACTGTACTTTAAAAAAATGTGAACTTTAAAATCCTGATTTCTTTCTTTTTTTTTTTCCATTCAAGAATTTTCTTCCTAGACCATAAATCCTGATTTCTTTTAAGTCTTTTTGGAATAGCTGTACATTAGCCAAAGTAAATTTTTTGATACATGTTTACCTCTAAAGCAGGAGGGTATTTGAATAGGGTTTTATAGCTATTTCAGTATAAGATTTTATGATTTTCTCTTAAGGAATTTCAGAGTATGTGTCATTGTTTCAAGGTTTTCTATTTACTACTTAAAAAATAGAAGGAAAGAATAGGTCTTTGGTACCATTTCGAAGGTCATATGCCACAAAGAAAGCAAAAATACATAAAAGTCCTTAGTATGGCCCAGCGTGATGGTTCACTTGTGTAATCCCAGCACTTTGGGAGGCTGAGGTAAATGAGGTCAGAAGTTCAGGACCAGCCTGGCCAAGATGGGGAAACCCTGTCTCTACTGAAAATACAAAAATTAGCTGGGCGTGGTGGTGGGTGCATATAATCCCAGCTACTCAAGAGGCTGAGGCAGGGAATTGCTTGAACCCCGGAGGTGGAGGTTGCAGTGGGCCAAGATCAAGTCACTGTACTACAGCCTGTGCAACAGAGTGAGACTTTGTCTCCAAAAAAAAAAGTCCTTAGTATTTATTGTTTTGGTCATTTTTTAGAGCTAATTTTATGTTTAATTACTAGCGGTTGCTTCATTTGGAGTTCTGCTTTTATAACAATGGTAGATAATATCTGTGTTATATTACTGATGTAAAAAAAATCTACCTTTGAAATAATAGTAATCTACCATACTTTTGAATGTTTGTTATCAATGTTTTGTGTAAACTATGCATCTAGTGGCCATTGCTCTATAATACGTAAAGACTTTGGTACTTTGTTCTGCTTATTAATTTGAGGATTTAGATTGTAAGCTCTGTGAGGACAGAGAGTTATATTTTTCTCATTTTTGTAATCTTTTCTATTATTGTCCAAATAGCATAGTACCTTACACTGTATCAGAAATTGAGTATTTTGGTTTAGGCTTCTATAGTAATAGATGTTAAGAAAAGGAAATTTGGTAGACCTTTAGCATTTGCTGGATTTTGACATTTGTGAATTTTGACTGTGAAGTCTTTAAGTTTTATTACATGACAAAATAATGTGAAATGATACTTTTTTGGTAAAAGCTGGTTTTATATAGTGTGCTTTATATAATATATGACTGTGCTTTATATAATTTAAAAACTTATTTTGAAATAGTTTCAGTGATTTTCTAAAATATCATTGAAATTAGTACAGGGTAGATTCACAGGGTCAGAAAGTGTCACTTAAAGTTTTCACCTTTAGCTTTTGTGGTTGGTATTTATCTAATTAGAAATTAAGATTCAGAAATTTAAAAAATTCAAGAACATATTCCATTAGCTGCCAGAGCAGTGTCACCACACATCCTGTACCTTCTAGAAAACCAGATGCCATGTAATTAGGAGGGAATGAGGAGCAAGGGAAAAGGCACAATGTGAAGGATAAGGATATGTAATGTCTTAGTAGAGTAATGAAATAATTTTCGCTTCATGTATTCCCTGAAAAGGGTCCACACTGTGATAACTGCTGCTTTATATGGTTATGATTACTCACAGACAGTCTATGTGGAAGAAGAGCCAAAAAGTAAAGGAGTAGAAAAGACAGTGGAGCATGTTTCAAAATGTAAAATGTAGAATACCAGTGAAATGTAGTAGTATTTTCTTCTCCTAGTAGTACTTACAGCCCTGAGAGAGAGGATTGAATTAATCACAAATTGAAGACTTGACCATTTCTACTACTGTATTTTTTGTGAAAAACAAAAATTTAAATGTTTGTTTTATTATTATTTCCCACTAATTTTTTCGGGTTTTTTTTGCATATGGCTTAATATGTGCCACACTTACTTAGGTAGTACGGTAAAGATGTAAACATACCCAGGCTTTGGATCTAAACAGACCTGTACTCAAATCTCAGTTCTTCTCATTAGGGCTTGTACCTTGGGCAAGTTACTAATCTGTTTTCCCACCATTAAAATGAGGATTGTGTTTAGAAGTTTATTATGAGGATCAACTATTTATGTAAAATTCTAGTTACAATGCATTTGTCCAACCCCAAGTTCACAAAAGTCTGGCCATCCCCTTTTTGTAATTATAATTTGACTCTCATCTGCTTTTATTCAAATGAGAAAGAAACATAACTTTTCATCATAGCAACAAACTTAATGTCTTTTACTTATTATTGTTTGGAATCATCAATTATTTGTGCTTTTTTCCTAGTCAAAGTAAACAAATATGGAGATACTTGGGATGAGTGAAAAATTACATCATTGGACCTACTGAAGAAGTTTCAATATCCAGCTTCATCTAGGTGGTCATGAATACCTGCATGCTTTGAGCTCAGCAGCAGTCTTCATAAACACATTTAAAACAAAATCCTGGGTTTTTGTGGTTTGACTTTGTGGTGTTTTTAAAAAACACAGATTTTTAGTGTTAATAGTGTGTAAATGTACTCACCTTGGGGATTCATTTGAATGATGGTATTATACCATGATTGTATACAGTTTGTGAAATTGTTGCAAGGGCAAAGATACTCTTATAAAACCATCAAGAGATTACAATGCTCTAGAATCAGCATATATGAATATAAATGATAGCTGCATGTTGAGTTGGGGTGGGGGGAAGCAAGCATAATTTTTAAGTGTGAAGCTTTACATCAAGAAATTATTAAAAAGCTTTATTTCTCCAGTATTTGCTGTATTATCTTAATGTTTGTGACAAATAAAATGTAAAGGAACATGCAACAGCCCTCATCTTCCTTGATTTTATGGTTTTATTGTTTGCAATTATTGATATATTTTTAAGTTAGTTGAAATCATGTAGGTATAGGAAATAAAGTCATCTATAATATTTAACAATATATGCCTGTAATCCTAGCACTTTGAGAGGCTGAAGTGGGAGAATTGCTTGAGTCCAAGAGTTCGAGACCAGCCTGGGCAACACAGTGAGACCCTTTGTTTACAAAAAATAACAATTAGCTAGCAATGGTGTCATGTGCCTGTAGTCCTAGTTACTTAGGAGGCTGAGTTGGGAGGGTCACTTGAGCCCATTGGTTCTAGGTTTCAGTGAGCTATGATCACACAACTGTACTCCAGTGTATGCGACAGAGTGAGACCGTGTGTCAAAAAAAAATAATGAATGTGATTTATATAGATAAATTGATACATAGAAAATACACCTATTTACTTGCCAAAGGGCACCAGACTCAACATTGCTGGGAAATCTTAGCTGGATCATTAGGCACATTTTCTATTTTTGGTCACCACAGGTAACAGTTTTGCTAAACTTTACTGCTTATAAAGGGTCTCTTCCAGCTTCCAATAACATTTTCCTCCCTCTGACATCTTACTTGGAAGCCCTTTGGGCTTCTGCTACTGCTGCCCTCGAGGCCCTTTATGATTTTACCAGCAATCTCAAAACCCTGGCAACATCCATCTGCTAATTGGTCCCAAAGTTAATGCCATATGTTTTAGGTTCTTGTTATGGCAGGACCTCACTTTCAGCTTGAAATTTCTTTTTAAAAATTTATTTTTAGGGGTACACAGGAGTATATATGGATTACATGAAATTTTTGATATAGGCATGCAATGCGTAATCATATCAGGGTAAATGAGATATCCATGTGTTACAAACAACCCAGTTACACTCTTAGTTGCTTTAAAATGTATATAGATTTTTTTTACTATAGTTACCCTGTTATGCTAGCAAATACTAGATCTTACTCTATTTTTTTGTACCAATTAACCATACCCACTGCACCCATCTGTCTCACTCCCCGCCCACTACCCTTCCCAGACTCTGGTAACCATCCTACTGTCTGTCACCATGACTTCAATTATTTTAATTTTTAGCCCCTACAAATAAGTGAGAACATGTAAAGTTTGTCTTTCTGTGCCTGGCTTATTTCATTTAACATAATGACCTCCAGTTTCAACATGTTGTTGCAAGTGACAAGATCTTATCCTTTTGTGGCTGAATAGTACTCCATTGAGTACATGTACCACATTTTCTTTATCCATTCATCTGTTGTGGGATACAGGTTGTTTCCAAATCCTGGCTATTGTGAATAGTGTTGCAGTAAACGTGGGAGTGCAGATATCTCTGACATACTGATTTCCTTTCTTTTGGGTGTATACCTATCCGTAGGGTTGCTGGATTATATGGTAGCTCTCTCTCTTTTTTTTTTTTTTTATATATTTTTCAAGGAACCTCCAAACTGTTCTCCATCATAGTTGTAATAATTTGCATTCCCACCAACAGTATATGAAGGTTCCCTTTTCTCCACATCCTCACTGGCATTTGTTATTGCCTGTCTTTTGGATAAAAGTCATTTTAACTGACAGGAGAGGATATCTCATTATAGTTCTGATTTGCATTTCACTAATAATAATGTTGAGCACTTTTTCATATACCTATTTGCCATTTGTATGTCTTTTGAGAAATGTCAATCAGAGCTTTTGCCCATTCTAATATTATTTTATTCTTTTTTCTTCTTCTTTTTATTGAAACAGGATCTCACTATGTTGCCCAGGCTGGTCTCAAGCTCTTGAGCTCAAGTGATCTGCCCACCTCGGCCTCCTAAAGTTCTGGGGTTACAGATGTGAGCCACTGCTCCTGGCCTATTATTTCAAACCTCAACATCCACCAGAGGATGCCCATTTTTTAATTGGATTATTAGATTTTTTCCTATTGAGTTGTTTGTGTTCCTTTTATGTTCTGGTTATTAATCCTTTGTCAGATGGATAGTTTGCAAATATTTTCTCCCATTCTATGGGTTGTCTTTTCACTTTGTTGATTATTTCCTTTGCTATGGAGAAGCTTTTTAACTTAATGTGATAATTTGTCCATTTCATGTTGGTTGCCTGTACCTATGGGATATTACTGAAGAAATCTTTACTCAATCCAATGTCCTAGAGTGTTTTTTCAAGTTTTAATAGTTTCATAGGCTGAGGCCTTAGATTTAACTCTTTGATTCATATTGATCCGACTTCTGTATGTGGTGAGAGATGGGTCTAGTGTCATTCTTCTGCATATGGATACCCAGTTTTCCAAGCACCATTTGTTGAAGAGACTGTCCTTTCCCTATTATATGTTCTTGGCACCTTTGTTGAAAATTGAGTGGACTGTAGATGTATGCATTTGTTTTTGGGTTATCTGTTATGTTCTACAGGTGTATGTATCTGTTTTTATGCCAGTACTGTGCTGTTTTGGTTACTATAGCTCTGTAGTGTAACTTGAAGTCAGGCAATGTGACTCCTCCAGTATTGTGTGTATTGTGGTTTTTTTTGTTTTGTTTTGTTTTGTTTATAGGATAGCTTTGGCTATTCTGGGTCTTTTGTGGTTCTATATAAACTTTAGGATTCTTTTTGTCTTATTTCTGTGAAGAATGTCACTGGTATTTTAATAGAGATTGCATTGAATCTGTAGATTGCTTTGGAAAGTATGGACATTTTAACAATGTTGATTTGTTTAATCCATGAACATTGGAATATTTTTCTGTCCTCCAATTTCTTTTTTTTTCCTTTTTTTATTTTTTATTTTTTTTATTATTTTTTTGAGATAGAGTCTTGTACTGTTTCTCAGGCTGGAGTACAGTGGCATGGTCTTGGCTCATTGCGATTTCCACCTCCCAGATTCAAGCAATTCTCATGCCTCAGCCACTAGAGTAGCTGAGGTTACAGGCATGTACCACCAAGCCTAATTTTTGTGTTTTTAGTAGAGACAGGATTTCACCATGTTGGCCAGGCTGGTCTTGGAGTCCTGCTTAGGTGATCTGTCCACCTCAACTTCCCAAAGTGCTGGGATTATAGGTGTGAGCCACCACACTGAGCCCTGTTCAGTTTCTTGCATTAATGTTTTCATTGTAGAGATCTGTTGCTGTTTTTTTATTTTTATTTTTTTCTTCTTCTTCATTTGAGACAGCATCTCACTCTGTCATCCAGGCTGGAGTGCAGTGAAACAATCATAGTGTACTGCAGCCTCAAACTCCAAGGCTCAAGTGATCCTGTCACCTCCAGCCTCCCAAGTAGCTAGAGCTACAGGTATACACCACCATGCCCAGCTAATTTTTAAATTTTTTGCAGGGATAGGTTCTCACCACATTGTCCAGGCTGTCTCAAACTCCTGGCCTCAAGCAGTCCTCCTGCCTCCATCTCCCAAAATGCTAGGATTATAGATGTGAGCCATCATGCCTGACCCTCTTTCACTTCTTTGGTTAATTCTTAGGTGTTTTGTTTTCTTTGTAGTTATCGTAAGTGGGATTACTTTTTTTTTTTCAGATTATTCTCTGTCAGAATGTAAAAATGCTACTGATTTTTGTATGTTGATTTCATATCCTGCCACTTTACTGAATTTATCAGTTCTAATAGTGTTTTGGTTGAGTCTTTCGATTTTTCCAAATATAAGATCATATCATCTGCAAACAAGGATAATTTGACTTCTTCCTTTCCAATTTGGATACTCTTTATTTCTTTCTCCTATCCAGTTGCTCTAGTGAGGACTTCCAGTACTACACTGAATAACAGTGATGAAAGTGAACATCCTTGTCATGTTCCAGATCTTAGAGGAAAGGCTTTCAGCTTTTCCCATTCTATATGATACTAACTACGTCTGTGTATATGGCTTTTAATGTGTGGAGGTACATTCCTTCTATACCCAGTTTTTTGGGGTCTTTGTCATGAAGGGATGTTAAATATTTTGACCAATACTTTTTCAGCATGAGTTGAAATGATCATATGGTTTTTGTCCTTCATTTTATTGATATATGATGTATCACATTGATCTGTTGAACTATCCTTGCATCCCTGGTATAAATCCTATTTGGTCATAATGATCATTTCAATGTATTGTTTTAAATTCGGTTTGCTAGCATTTTTTCATTAATATTTATCAACAATACTTTCATGTAGGTTTTTTTTATATGTCTTTGTCTGGTTTTGGTATCATGGCAATACTGGCCTCGTAGAATGAGTTTGGAAGTATTTCCTCCTCTATTTTTTGGAGCATTTTGAGTAAGATGGGTATTAGTTCTTCTTTAGATGTTTGGCAGAATCCCCCAGATATTTTCTTGTTCCACATGACCTGCTGTTTGAGGCTGAGAGGGGAAGCCAGTGGAATAAATATATTTCTATCTGGAAAAAAAAAAGTTTGGCAGAATTCAGCAGTGAAGACCTTGGGTCTCGGGCTTTTCTTTGCTGGAAGGTTTTTATTACAGCTTCAGTCTCATTGCTTGTTATCACTGTGTTCAGGTCTTGGATTTCTTCATGGTTCAATCTTGGTAGTTGTGTATGTGTCTAAAAATTTATCCATATCCTCTAGATTTTCCAGTGTATTGACATACAGTTGCTTATAGTAGCCACTAATTATCCTTTGAGTTTCTACAGTATCAGTTATAATGTCTCCTTTTTCATCTCTGATTTTATTTGAGCCTTCTTTTTTTTTTCAGTCTGGCTAAAGGTATGTCAATTTTGTTTTTCACCAAAATATTTTTGTTTCATTGATCTTTGTATTGTTTTCTTTGTTTCAGTTTCATTTATCTCTGTTTCTGCTGTGATACTATTATTTCTTCTACTAATTTTGGGTTTGGTTTTCTCTTGCTTTTCTAGTTCTTTAAGATGAATCATTAGGTTGTTTATTATTATATATATAAGATAAGTGTAGTTTATCACAGCTCCAGTATTGGGTGCATATATAATGTCTACATATGTGTTTTTTGTTGTTGTTTTTTGAGGTAGCCACTTAATAGCTATAAACTTCCCTCTTAGTGCTGCTTTTGCTGTATTTTATAGGTTTTGGTGTGTTGTGTTTCCATTATCATTTGTTTCAAGAAATTTTTCAATTTCCTTCTTGATTTCATAATTGATCCACTGGTAATTCAGGAGCATATTGTTTAATTTCCATGTGTTTATATAGTCTGCAAAATTCCTCATTATTGATTTCTAGTTTTATTCCATTGTGGTCAGAGAAGATGCTTGATAGTATTTATTTTTAAAAAATGCTTTATGACACTTGTTTTGTGACCTAACACATGGCTTATACTTGAGAATGATCCATGTGCTGAGAAAAAGAATGTGTATTTTTCAGCTGTTGGATGAAACAGCCTGTAAATATCTATTTGGTTCATTTGTTCTATAGTGCAGATTAAGTCTGATGTTTCTTTGTTTATTTTCTGTTTGGAAGATCTGTCCAATGCTGAAAGTAGGGCACTGAAGTCTCCAGCTTTTATGGTATTATAGTTTATCTCTCTAGTTCTAATAATATGTGCTTTATATATCTGGGTGCTTCAGCATTGGGTGCATATATATTTATAATTGTTATATCCTCTTGCTGAATTGACCTGTTTATCATTATATAATGATCCTCTCTGTTTCTTCTTATAGTTTTTGTCTTGAAATCTATTTTGTGTGATATGAGTATAGCTACTCCTGCTTTTTCTGGTTTCCATTGGCATGGAATATCTTTTTCCATCCCTTTGTTTTAAGTCTACATGTGTCTTTATATGAATTGTGTTTCTAGTAGGCAACAGATCATTGGGTTTAAAAAAAAAAAATCCATTTAGCTACTCTGTGTCTTTTGGCTGGAGTGTTTATTCCACTTATATTCAATGTTATTACTGGTAAATAAGGACTTACTCCTGCCATTTTGTAATTTGTTTTATGGTTGTTTGTGGCCTTTTCTTCCTTCTTTCCTTCCTTCCTGTCTGCCTTTTAGTGAAGGTGATTTTCTCTGGTGGTATGATTTAATTTCTTGCTTTTTATTTTTTGTGTATTCGTTGTATGTTTTTTAAAATTAATCCAGATCTTAGCAGCTTAACATGTGTTTTTTGATTTACAGTTACCATGAAGTTTTCAAATACTATCTTATAGCCCATTATTTTGAGTGAATAACAACACTCATTGCATAAACTAAAAATGAAAAAGAAAACTAATAAAAACTCTACACTTTAACTTCATCCCCCTGCTTTTTAAATTTTTATTGTTTTGTTGGGTGTGGTGGCTTATGCTTGTAATCCCACCACTTTGGGAGGCAAAGGTGGAAGGACTGCTTGAGCCCAGGAGTTTGAGACCAGCCTGGGAAACAGTGAGACTCCAGCCTTACAAAAGAAAAAGAAAAAATGAGCTGAGCATAGTGGTATGTGCCTGTACTCCCAGTTACTTGGGAGTGCTGATGGGAGGATCACTTGAGCCTGCAAGGTCGAGTCTGCAGTGAGCCATTGATCACACCACTGCCCTTTAGCCTGGGCAACAAAGTGAGACTGTCTCAGAAAATATACAGATGTATATATAAAAAACACGTTTTTGTTGTTTCTATTTATATTTTATTGTACTATGTCTTGAAAAGTTATTTTTGATTGATTCATCTTTTAGTCTATCTACATAAGTGTAGTTTACACATCACAGTTACAGTGTTACAACATTTTGTGTTTTTCTGTGTCTTTACTATTACCAGGGAGTTTTGTACCTCCAGATGATTTCTTCTTGCTCATTAACATCCTCTTCTTTCTGATTGAAGTACTCCCTCTAATATTTCTTGTAGGGCAGGTCTGGTGTTAATAAAATCCCTCAGCTTTTGCTTGTCAGGAAAAGTCTTTATTTATTTCTTTTTCATGTTTGAAGGATATTTTCACCAGACATACTAATCTAGGCTAAAATATTTTTCTTTTTTCTTTTTTCTTTTTTTTTTTCAAGACAGAGTCTTGCTCTGTCACCCAGGCTGGAGGGCAGTGGTGTGATCTTGGCTCACTGCAACCTCTACCTCCCAGGTCCAAAGAATTCTCCTGCCTCAGGCTCCTGAGTAGCTGGGATTACAGGCATCTGCCACCACAGCTGGCTAATTTTTGTATTTTTAGTGAAGATGGAGTTTTTGCTGTGTTGGCCAGGCTGGTCTCAAACTCCTGACCTCAGGTGATCCACCCGCCTCAGCCTCCCAAAATGCTGGTATTACAGGCATGAGCCACCACTCTCAGCCCCAAATGTTTTTCCTTCAGCACTTTAAATATGTCATGCCACTGCCTCCTGGCCTGTATGCTTTACACCGAAAAATCTGCTTCTAGATGTATTGGAGCTTCATTGTATGTTGTTTCTTTTCTCTTGCTGCTTTTAGGATCCTTTCTTTATCCTTGACTTTTGAAAGTTTGATTATTACATGCCTTGAGGTAGTCTTCTTTGGGTTAAATCTGCTTGGTATGTATATATAAAACATAAGTTTTTGTTGAGATACTAGCAAAACTATTTGGTGTTCTATAACCTTGGATATTGATATCTTTCTTTAGGTTTGGGAAATTCTGTTATTATATCTTCAAATAAACTTTCTACCTCTACCTTGTTCTCTACCTCCTCTTTAAGACCAGTACCTCATAGATTTCCCCTTTGAGGCTATTTTCTAGATCTGGTAGGCACACTTCACTGTTTTTTATTTTTTCTTGTCTCTTTTCACTATATGTTTTCAAATAATCTGTCTTCAAGTTCACTAATTCTTTCTTCTGCTTTATTATTTCTGGTATCAAGAGACTCTGATGTATTCTTCAGTATGTCAAAATTTGCATTTTTCACCTTCAGAATTTCTGCTTGATTCTTTTAAATTATTTTAATATCTTTGTTAAATTTATTTGATAGAATTCTGAATTCCTTCTCTGGGTTATCTTGAATTTCACTGTGTTTCCTCAAACCAGCCATTTTATATTCTCTCTGTGAAAGGTCACATATCTCTGTTTCTCCAAGATTGGTCCCTGGAGCCTTACTTAGTTCATTTGGATGGTTTTGATGCTTGTGGATCCTCACTGGTCTCTAGGCATTTGTGAATTATGTATTTATTCACAATTATGTATTTATTTACACAATTATGTATTTATTTACAATCCGGGTTTGTTTGTACCTGTCTATCTTGGGAAGGCTTTCCAGGTATTCAAAAGGACTTGGGGGTTGTGATCTAAGCCATGTCTGCATTAGGGGGCACCCCAAGCCCAGTTGTGCTATGGTTCTTGCAGACTCATTAAATGTACTGCTTTGGTGGTCTTAGGTAAGATCCCGAAGGATTCTCTGGATGACCATGTAGATACTCTTGTTCTTTTCCCTTACTTTCTCCCAAATGGAGTCTTTCTCCCTGTGCTGAACCTGCTGGGGCTGGGGATGAGATAAAACAAGCACCCCTGTGGCCACCACCACTGGGTCTGTGGGTTATATCTAAAGCAAGCACAGCCCTGGGTGTCACCCAAGGCTTATTGTAACTGCTACCTGGCTACTGCCTATGTTTGCTCAAGGCCTTAGGACTCTGCAATCAGAAGGTGGTGAAGCCAGCCAGATGTGTATCCTTCCCTTCAGGGTGGCAAGTTACCCCAGGACCTAGGCAAGTCCAGAGATCCTGTCCAGGAGCCAGGGACTGCAGTTAAAAATGTTAAAAGTCTACCTGTGTTCTGCAGCAGCTAAGCTGGCCCTTAAACCATGGGGCACAGTCCTTTCCACCTCTCCCATTTCCACAAGCAGAGGACCTCACTTGTGGCCACCACCACCAAAGGCACACAAGAGATACTGCCAGACTACCGCTGATGGTCCCTTAAGACCCAAAGCTTCTCAGTCAGCTTGTGGTGAATGCTGCCAGGCCTGGTAGTCCTTCTTCAGGGCAGTGGGCTCCTCTATGGTCCCAGGGAAGGTCCAGAAATTTTGTCCAAGAGCCAAGTCCTAGCCCAGGCATGGTGGCTCATGCCTGTAATGCCTACACTTTGGGAGGCTGAGCTGGGTGGATCATGAGGTTGGGAGTTCAAGACCAGCCTGACCAACATGGTGAAACCCCATCTCTACCAAAAATGCAAAAATTAGCCAGGCGTGGTGGCGCACGCCTGTAATCCCAGCTACTCAGGAGGCTGAGGCAGGAGAATCTCTTGAACCTGGGAGGCGGAGGTTGCAGTGAGCTGAGATTGTGCCACTAAAAAAAGGGCCAAGTCCTGGAATTGGGGATCCAAAGAGCCTACTCTACTCTTTTCCACTATGGACAAGCTAGTACCTAAGATGTAAGACCAAGTCCCCATTACTTTTCTTCTGCTTTCCTCAAGCAGGAACCTCTCACTGTAACCACCATAGCTGAGAATATGCTGGGTATCACCTGAAGCCAGAATGTCTCAGAGTCTCACCGAAGTCCCATAGCATACTATCTGGGTATCACTGCTGGTTATTCAGGGCCCAAGGGCTTTTTAGTCAGCAAGTGAAGGATCCTGCCAGGACTGGGTCCTTCCCTTCAAGGCAGTGGGTTCCCTTCTGTCCCTGGGTGTGTCTAGAAATGTAATCCAGGAGCTAGGTCCTGGAATGGGGGCCTCCTGACTCTGACTGGTCCTCTATTCTACTGTGGCTGAGCTGGTATCCACGATGCAAGGCAAAAGTCCTCTTTACTCTTCCCTCTCTTCTCCTCAAGCAGAAGGAAGGTGTCTCTTTTGGAGCCACTAGCTGTGCTGCCTGGGGTTGGGGAGGGGTGGCATAAGCACTCTTTTAGCTGCTTTGCTGGTATCTCAGTAGTTGCCCTTCCCTGTCATCTGCTGGCTCCAAACACAGCTTAGCACTAAGACTTGCCTTGGAGTTGCAGTCCTTGTGGCCTATACTGTCTTTCCAGTTTATTTAGGATTTCAGAGCACTTCAGCCCATGGTGGCAAGGCTTGCTGGAACTCCGCTGGGACGGGCGATTCCCTTCTGGCTAGGGATGGTCTAAATGCTAGCTCCATGGGCAGGCATCAGCTGAGTTCAGCCAATTCCTGCTGTGACAGGGCAGCTCTGAGTTTAATGCAAAGTCTCACAATTGTGCTTTCCCTCCCCAAGTGCACAGATTCTCTCTCTGTGCCATGCAGGTGGTTCAGGAGGATAGGAGACAGGTAGCGTTAGCAATTCGAGACTATCATCCTTCTTCAGTGCCTCTTTCAGTGACATGAAGTTAAAACAAGCTACTATGAGTGCTCACCTGATTTTTGGTTCTTATGAAGGTGCTTTTTTGTATGTAGATAGTTGTGACATTTGGTGTTCCTGTGGTGAGAGGATGATCAATGAGCCTTCTATTCTGCCATCTTGCTCTGCCCTCCTACCAAATTTTGGAATTAGGATTTTATAGAAAAGAGAACTGCTATCAGTGATCTAGAGTAAGGGATTTACTACAGGGATTAGACCTTAGGCAACTGCTGATGGATCAGCCTATGGGCTATTGCTTTCGTGTCTAGTACTGGGCATGTTTCTCTTATGGCCATGATAGAAACAGAAATGGAAACAGAATAGCCCTCTTGAAGCCTATGTTTGGAGTTTCAGCACACCTTCATTTTGGGCTCATATTTTGCTAAAGTCATATCCACAAGCTGAAGGTCAAGAAGATAGATAAGTATGCCCCCGTTCACAGTAGGAAGGTAAGGCAAGATTGCGTAACAAAAGGCATGGATGTAGGAGAGGTAAGTGTTAATAATGAGGACCAGTAACAATCGACTATGCAATATAATTACATATTCTTAGATTTCATTAATAGTAATAGTAGTAATAACTGACATTCATTGAGTGGTTACTCTGAGCCAGGCACTGTTCTAAATAATTAATGATACCCATTAATTATTTAATTCTCATGAGAAACCTATCAGGTATGTCTAATATTTCCATTTTACAGATGAGGAAGCTGAACCCTGGAGCAGATAAATAACCCAAAGTCAAGAAGGTAGTAAGTGGTAAAGCCTAGATTTGAAGCACAGGGCCAGATGCAGAGCCCCTCTTGCTAACAGTTCCAGTGACTAAAGCAAAAATTATAATAACCTTGCCATTTAATGAACTGGTCTATCTATTTTTTTGAGTTTTTGTGTATGAGGACACCACAAACCAAAAGCTGTCCCAAGACCAGGTTGTGACTGGGCTGGAAACCCACTCCAATGGTGAATAAAACTAGAGCCCTTTAGCCAAATTCCAGGAAGCATGCTTTCCAGTATTTCAAGGCTATTTTGTGAAAGAGGAATGAGAATTGTATTTTGCAGCCACAGGCAAATTACAGGTTTAAGCTGACAAGCATTTATGAAATGCCCATATCTGTACGTATACTGCTTGAGGATTCAGAGATAAGATAAAATGAGTACATTTTCTGTCTTGGAGGACTTTTCAGTCTAGAACAGGAGGGAAGCAAACTTGGGCTCCCTGTAAGACTTTCTGAAGACTTTAACAGCTGGGCAGTTTACTGGGTTACACCGTGGAGCAGTAGTTGTCCTTCCCTTGGAAGTACATATGTAGGTCCTGAAATCTCGCCTCCCAGGACAGTGTGGAGGGGACTTCCACAGTGAGTGCTGTGGGGGTTGGATTGGATCCCAAACCAAGAACTGATGATGAGAATATAAGCTCCAGTAGGATAAGATTTTGCTGGTTATAGTCACTGCTATATTCCTAGGATCTAGGACAGTTCCTGGTACAGAATGAGTGCTAAATATTTAAATATATGAAAGAATGTGAATATTTTAAAACTGGGAGATTTCACATAAAAACCTACATTTGCTTGCATTGAATGTTGAAAAAGTGGACGATATGGCAACAGTGGGCTCATCTGTTTTTGGGTATGGCAGTGAAGAACACACCTTTATTTAATATACCACTAGCTCAGCTTCAATTGATTACATTGTCCGTCTGGTCCTGTTCTTTGCAGGCTCTGAGTTAATCACTGAAATCTCTGTCAACTCCAGGTGTCTACAAAACTGAATTTTACAGTTGAAATTTTGGAGCAGAGTTCCAAAATGGAGAGGTTTTCTGTTGATTAACAGGTTGCATTGATTGAATACCAAGAAAATTGCCTACATGACATTTGCATTACATTTCATTACCTAATCAAATCATTCAAGATGCATTTTTATTACATTCATAGTGTTAAACTAGATGAACCATCTATTCTGACAGCAAAGGAAGAGAATACTTTTGTTTAAATGAGAATTAAAAAATATATAATAAGCATTATGCTACATATATTATTCATATATGTAATAATATACAGTATAATATCTATATGAGTCTTTCTGGAAACCTGATCTATTTTGATATGAGAAACAAAAAAGGATTATTCCACTGTTTTTTAAATTGTAAAACACACTTCATGAGAATACAGTTTATAGTAATAACTTTTGAACTCCAGGATCACACAAACTGAGGCAAAATTTAGAACAAATGATCACCTTAGTTAATGGTGGAATGTTTGGTTAATGCCTTTGAAACTAAAAATATCTTGAAAGCGTCCTTTCTAGTCATCCACTTGCATAAGCCAAGAAAGAAACACACTTCTAGGCATCACTGGAGTAGCATGGGGATGCATGGAATTAAAGAAATCATTTGATGTTTTCTGGTTGAGTCAGGATCTTCCTTATTTTCATTAGCGTCATTATCCTCTGTTGAAAACATTTCATTAGGTTATCTAGAGGAACTACAAATGTGTTAGACAAGGTTTGTTAATCTCAGACATCAAGTTTGTCTCCTCTTACAGGTGCATCCATGGATAAACTACTGTTATATTTTAAATTCCATTAATCAAATTCAAAATAATGGAATGATTTTCATTTTCTTCACTGTAGAGTGTCAGTCCATATCGTACTAGGGAAAGTTTGCCAATAAAATAGATTAGACATCTAACTTTTACTGCCATGTAGTCTCATCAGTTCTTTCACGTGAGTTTACAATTTTATCTTGCCGTTCTTTTCCAAGGTTTTTTGTTAAGGTTTTTTATTATGAAGGTACTGCTTTCATAAGCTTGTGACCAGTGTTGTGATGAGTGTTGGTAATGGTGAAATGCCAAAAGGCAGGTGCTGTTCCTTTAACACAAGAAACAGACATTCTGCCCCAGGTACTAGCTTTCTAATATGTACAACAGATAGGCAGCTGGGTGTGGTGGCTCACACCTGTAATCCTAGCACTTTGGGAGGCTGAGGTGGGCTGATCACTTCAGGTCAGGAGTTTGAGACCAGCCTGGCCAACATGGTGAAACCCTGCCTCCACTAAAAATGCCAAAAAATTAGCCAGCCCTGGTGGTGCGTGCCTGTAATCTCAGCTACTGAGGAGGCTGAGGCAGAAGAATCGCTTAAACCTGGGAAGCAGACGTTGCAGTGAGTCAAGATTGTGCCACTACCCTCCAGCCTGGGTGACAGAGTGAGATTCTATCTCAAAAGAAAAAAAAAAAAAAAGCAGCAGAATAATCAAAGCTGCTTGGATGAACTTCCAGTTTTTTCCTTATTGATTTTCTTTCACACTAAGATAGATCGCCGTGATAAACTGCTTCAATGAATAACTTCTCTATGTAGGAAAAGTAGAAAGCCCAAGCAATAAACCCAATTTGATTGAGAAGAACTATGAAGATGTCAGCAGTAAAAACAATGCTCCTTTCAACAATAATAAATGTATCTTTCCCGTGTACCTTGCAATAGATTTTTTTACATTGACTTGCTGTGCTAAGCAATGTGAAATGTTCTGATCCCTGGGAAATAATTTTCTGGGAAGCAGGAAATAGATGTACCCAATTCTAAATTTTTGCCAATAGCTGAGATCACAAAGAGTCACTAACTACTAGTTATCAGAGCCAAGAGTTAAACTTGCATTTAAGATGCTAGGATATTAGCTTTGCATTCTGATTTATAGAAATAAAACTTTATTGACTGAAAAAATAGGATACATAATATAAAAAGAGGCTTACACTTAATGTGCACTTAAAAATTAAAACTTGTGAATAATTTGATGTTTAAAATAAAATATTTCATGTAAATGATTAACTTTTAATGAAGTTTCCCTTTTAACTCCCATGATACAAGTTTCAAGATGTATTAAGTAAAACCCAAATGTGTACATACACACACCATATATATTTTTTTTTATTGTTTTGAGACAGAGTCTTACTCTGTTGCCCAGGCTGGAGTGCAGTGGCATGATCTTGGCTCACTGCAAGCTCCACCTCCCAGGTTCAAGCGATTCTCCCGCCTCAGCCTCCTGAGTTGCTGGGACTACTGCACCACACCCTGCTAATTTTTGTATTTTTAGTAGAGGCAGGGTATCACCATGTTGGCCAGGCTGGTCTCAAACTCCTGACCTCAAGTGATCCACCCACCTCAGCCTCCCAGAATGCTGAGATTACAGGCGTGAGCCACTGTGCCTGGCCTATACATTGATATAAGTGGTGATACACATATAAAGCATTCTCCTGAGAAGTTGCAAAGATGTAAGAGTAGTTTCTGTGTAGGGCTCAATCTGTCATATATAAAACAAAGATTCCCACATGGAAGGATTTCTGTTTTTTTTTTCTTTTCTTAATTTTTTTTTTTGAGGCAGAGTCTCACTCTGTCACCCAGAGTAGAGTACAGTGGTGCGATTTCGGCCCACTGCAACCTCCGCCTCTCCAGAGATTCTCATGCTTCAGCCTTCCCAGTAGCTGGGATTACAGGCACATGCCACCACGCCTGACTAATTTTTGTATTTTTAGTAGAGACAGAATTTCACTATATTGGCCAGGCTGGTCTCAAACTCCTGGTCTCCAGTGATCCGTCCGCCTTGGCCTTCCAAAGTGCTGGGATTACAGGCATGAGCCACCAGGCCCGGCTGGATTTTTGTTGTTTTCATGCAACAAGTCTGACAGAATAGGAGTCTAACCCTTGGAGTTGCACTGGCTGCCTCTGAACTCCCTAAAATTCTGTTTATCATTCCATGTATTAATTATTCCAGTGATTCTCCCATAAAAAAGCTGTTCCTTGGGAGAAAGGAGAGACAGTTTGGGAAGTTGTGTTTCTTGTTTCAGGCCTCTAGTAGTATATAAAAGAACTCCATTCATGTGGGCTGACCACAAGCATGGGTTAAGCAGGTAACCTAAAGACAATGAGGCCAGGCACAGTGGCTCACACCTGTAATTCCAACACTTCAGGAGGCAGAGGTGGGCGGATCACTTGAGCTAAGGAGTTCAATACCAGTCTGGGAAACATGGCAAAATCCCATCTCTACAAAAACTATAAAAGGAGTCAGGCATGGTGGCACACACCTGTAGTCCCAGCTACTTGGGAGGCTGAAGTGGGAGGGTGGCTTGAACCTGCAGTGAGTTATGATCATGACACTGCACTCCAGTCTGGGCAACACAGCAAGACCCTGTCTCAAAAAAAAAAGACAATGGTTATTTCTAGAACTCCACCATACTGTTGAACCATAGGGCCACCCG
>PVKP010017192.1:0-46629 GCA_004027715.1 Plecturocebus donacophilus
TACACACCATCGCAGTTCTAGTGAAAACTACATCAAAGATAGAGGCATTAATGTACAGAAAATTTCCCTTGTAATTCCATTAGTCTTATTATGTTCTGAATTGCCTAATTTTATATATGTGACAATACAGACACATTGACTGTGCTTGGAAACCTCACTAGAAGAAGCCACTTGACACTGTGAGTTTAAGGAGAAAGGTAGTAAGAATTATAAGAAGTGAGACAAAGGCAGAGAACAGCATTAGCCACACTCCCTGTTCTTACAGTGGAAATTATCCACCCTGGGTACTGAGTTTAATTGCTGCAAACAGCTCCAGAAGGCTGTACTTGTACTTTCATCCCCATTGTAGGTCAATGAGCATACTTGCATGGTAGAAATTATTAGCAACTAGGCCTGTCCCCAGGAGAGTATCCATGATGCTATTCACAGACCATTAACAGTAGAGTTCACCCATGACTAGCAGAGGCTGTGAAGAAATGCTCTCTCCTTGGGAGCAACCATTAGTGGACAAATGCCATTCTCTTCAGACGTATTTTTTTAATATACTTATGCAACTCTTACAGATTTTTATAAAACTTAATAATAAACCTAAACTAGGCATGTTATTGGAGCACTTTCTAGGTTTTTTACATGAGCTGTTTCATAAACCCTAAGATATAAACAAATGTTTAGAGCTCTTTAGTTCATTTATTTTTCTTTCTTTTCTCTTTAAGTAAAAACACTGAGTGGAAGCATTTGAAGAATTTGAACAAATTTGCAAATGATTTGTTCTTTATTAAGTATGTTTCTTTTTTTCACCCAAACATCAACATATATTTATTTCCTTTAGCAAATATTTATTATTGCCACCATGTCCTAGGTGCTGTACTCTTCATTACAAATACAGTGATAAACAAAAAGACCTGAGTCTTGCTCTCATGGAGTTTATGCACTCTGACAAAATTTCAGTGTGATTTTTTTTTCTTCTGTTATTTTCTCCTTATCTTTCTTTTCATTTTTTTTCCTTTTTACCTTTATTTTATCAAAGTTAGAACACTTGACATGAGATACTACTCTCAACAAAGTGCTAAATGTTAAACAAGACATTATTTTTGGCTATAGATGCAATGTTGTCCTCTATAGATCTCTAGAGCGTATTCATCCTGCTTACCTGAAATTTTGGCCAAAACTCAATATCCAGAATGTAGCACACTGTGTGATAAAATAGAATTCCTAAGTGTGTTATCTGCAAAATATCTGTAGCCTTTTGCAATCCAGATATTACGAATATATGTAGGACATATACTCTGTGTCCTACAATGTTAACATTAATATTTGGGATGAAAATTTGTTCAGACTGTATGTTATTTTAATAAAAGTTTGTTAATTACAAACTTTTATTACAAACTTTTATTAGAATGACAGTTACATGAGGAAAAAGAGACTGCCATTACTCATTTAGATTAGATAAATACAATGTTTTAATAGTCACTTGTGTTTTCAGGTAGAAGTAAGAGAGGGATTTTTGGTGTTGTTGTTGATGTTCTAGAAAACTTTTTATGGACCAGCATAGATGAATGGAATAACTTCACCGAATAAATCCTACCTAATTGAGGAAAAAGTAAAAACAGAAAGGAAAAACAAAGAAGGCTAAATTGTTTTATATAAAAATGTAACAATAGCTTGGCTGGGCACAGTGGCTCACACCTGTAATCCCAGCCCTTTGGGAGGTCGAGGCAGATGGATCACCTGAGGTCAGGAGTTTCAGACCAGTTGGGCCACCGTGGTGAAACCCTGTCTCTACCAAAAAAAAAAAATTAACCGGGCGTTGTAGCAGGCACCTATAATCCCAGCTACTTGGGAGGCTGAGGCAGGAGAATTGCTTGAACCTGGGAGGCATAGGCGCAGTGAGCTGAGATCGTGCCATTGCACTCCAGCCTGGGCAACAAGAGCGAAACTCCATCAAAACAAACAAGCAAAGTGTCAGTAGCCACAGTTGGAACATATTTGTTGATTACAATAGCTGAGGGTTTATGTAAGATATTCTAAGAGAGAGTTTCTGTTAGATGAAGAAGAATGAAAAGAAGACACACACACACACACACACACACACACAATCTCCCCTGAACATGAAGAAAGAGAAACATAGAAGACCATGGCTACAGGAGAGCATCCATAAAACCGGATTATTAGGCATCACAGAAGCAAGTGATTCAATGGACTAATTCAGGAAAAATTTACTTCCTTATCTCTATTTTCTCACACCAAAGACTTCAGAAATAGGAAGATACTTGCAACTGCAAAGATTTTATATAACAAAGATTTCTGATATTGTGTCTGAAAATTGGGGGAATTTTTTTAACTGAAAATTTGGTGGCATGTATATATGTTGCATGTGTACTTGTGTAAATGTGTATTTTACACAAGCATGGCCATTCATAACTGTTTTAACTATCAAACTCTCTAGTTAGAGTTCAGACATGCTATTTTGTATTAACAATGTTCTGTTGGAAATTTTGAGAGGCAAAATAGTGGTAGAAAACTGGAAAAATTATTAAGTGCCAAATCATATGTATTTTCTTATTCAGTTCTCATAGGAATCTACATTTTATATCCTTCTACAAAACTTAGAACATAATTCAGTACCATTTGTACTGTACAGTTGATGTAACAGTAATGTTTCCCATAAAAAAGTTAATCTCAGTAACATCAACAATAGAATCCACTGGTCATAAATCTAGGATAGTTGGATATATATATCTGCTGGTATTTATTGGACTTGTTCACACATCTGGAGGGTCAATTAGCTATTGGTTAGTCTAGTAGGGCCCCAGCCTCACATGAGTAAAATATGCCTTCTCTGTGTGGATCTCATCTTTTAGCAGTCTAGTTTGTGTTTGTCCTTCCCATGGTCGTGGCAGAGAAACAAGCGTAAACAAAATATGCAAGTGTTTTTTATTAAGCCTCTGTTTAAAGCACACCTTCTAGAATTTCAATAACCAAAGCCAATCATGTAACCAAGATCAGAGACAGAATAAGAGTTTTGCAAAGCTATGTGACATAAGGCATGGATTGAGGAAAAGGGACAAGAGTCTTTAATAAAATTAGTCTTCACTTTATGCAATAATTTCATTTCTTTTTTTAAATATATACCTAGCCTTAAAACTTTAAATATATTGCAGATTATACATCTTCTATGTTTTTTGAAACACCTTGTCCTTCACAATGTAAACTATAAAAATGGAAACATAGTAGGTATATAGTAAATATTACTGATCTTTTTGAAATTCCGAACTTTTTATGAAATTTACTTCAGTTTTAGAAAGCAGAGGCAGATGCAGCCAGATTTCTGAACATTGTTTATTTCAGTGGTTTGGATTTGACTTCTGATTCTCACTGTCAGCCATTCTGAGGGAAAGAATAAAAAAAAAAATAAAAGAAAAGAAAAAGAAAAAAAAAAGTTGAATATCACCAAATTGATCTCTTGCTATATCAACTTCAAAGGGACTGCAAAAAATGTCCAAATTTAGAAAACCTAGTTCAGCCAGTGACTTCTCAACTCTTTCATCTTCCGGTCATGTTATTATTCATTCTACTAAGAACCAGACCATTAAAACTGGGATGGTGCTCTTTAGAAATCTACCTACATGTGGATCTTAATCTAGGGTATCTTATAGCCTTTAATGCATTCTTTTGATAATTGAAGCAAATCAGGAGGCCTATTCTAGGGTTCTACTATTAACCTTTCCATTTTAAATTACGTCTTTTTAGGTCACTCATCTTTAAAAAGGAATATGGTAAAAAACAGATTTTTTAAAAAAATTTCTATTGATACTGCATTGTCTTTAAAACTGAAAATTAAGACAGAAATGGTCAACCTAAATGATGCTTTCTATTTTTATTTAACCACCTCATTATTTCATTTTAGAGTATTAAAATATTATAAATAAAGCAATCTTTTTAAATATAAAATTTAACAACTATAATGTTTTGATGATAACTGTAACTGAATTAAACCTTTACTGTCTATATGTGCCTAATGGGTGCCATGGAATATTAAAGAAAGGAAAAAAAAATAAGAAAAATTAAAGCATGTTACAGTATTTGAAATCTTAATATGAGATAATTAATATGGGAAATAAAGTCAATATTGATCAATACAAATAACTGTTAAGACTTGTAAAATTATGCATATTAGGTCATCAAAAATATATGCAAACATGTACAACAATTCTGAACAATTACATGAAAAACAAAATGATGCAAAATTGAACACAGTCTTCAAAGTAATTTGGAGATTTAGTAACTTTGTTAGGAAGAAAAAGTTAAGCTATATCTTGTGAAGAAAAAATTAGGTTTGATAAATTTGACTAAAGAGAAACAAATATTTTGGAAGGAATAACATAATTTTCAAGCATTGGAATATGTGTGTAGGAATTTTGTAGTTTACTATGATATATATTTTTTATTTGATGCTGCTGACCCTCCCGAATTCTGCATGCCACCCCTACAAACTTTCAGTATCAATATCAAGCACACCTCTTCTGAGAAATCGTTTCTCAAACAGAAAGAATAACTGTTATCCACTGATTATTTTGCATTATAGTGCTTGTAAGCATTCTTGCTACTAAATTTAATAAGAAATTACCAGGGGAGAAAGAAAAAGAAAACTGAATCATTTACTACATTCTACTTAATGTTTTTCCTGAGTTATTTGATGCTATATTTATTGAATAACCCAACCTGCAAAACTACTATAATTCATCAGCTATCCAATATCCTGTGTTAGTCTGTCCAAAAGCAAAAAGTATATCATAGATGTATTGACACCCACAAGACTTAGAATTCAGTACTATTGTGCTATTTGAAACTCTTTCTATGGATCTGATATACCACAAACAATTGTAGGTTTTCATACATATCATATTTTCCCACCAACCTAAGGATAAATTGCTTTACTAGCTTGCTTCACCATGATCATGGTGATCCTCATAGAATGATCCTCATTCTATGACATTTTATTCCATTTCTACCTCAAGAATGAAGCATTGTTCTAAATTCTAAACAAAGGGTAGAGTATTGGTATCCTAGAAAATCACCTTCTCCTGGGTGGATCTTGTCTTAGTATCAGTATAGAATCTGAAATGTGTAGAAAATTTTCTTAGGATGATTTATCAATATTTTTATTGATATGCTTTGTACAGTGATTTGGACCTTTAGTAGTTGTCAAGAGGATCAAGACCAAATGAGACATGAAAACAAATTGAAGAGCACAAACCTCAAAGGCATAATACAAATCTGAAGTTCCTGAGATTAGATGTCAGTGCTGGTTCAATCATTTAGATTGTCCTAGAAGTTCTAAGGAATAGCCAAAGAATTTAAAAATAATCAGAAGATCACCTTAAATAACATAAACCTACACTGAGCTAGAATGAGAAATTGAAAATGTAAAAGCCGAGTTGAGAATATCAGAGCCAAATTACCTAAGATATAATAATAATCCAGACTATTGACTCTAAAGCAAGGAATTATACATGGAATATAGAAGTAGCAAATTTAAGAAAACAAAAATGGCAATATTATCATGTTACTGTAATATAGTTTATTAAAATTCTAACATAAATTATCAAGTTGGGATTACATTTTAGTGGTAAATGATGGAATGACAAATGATAAAGATGTATTATTACAGATCTTGCTTGACCTCCAAGTCTTTCATCAGAATAAATCATCAGAATAAATCAGAATAGCCCATATGAGGTTGGGATCTCTGTGGCAATAATTAGTTCAGATAATTTCAAAGCTTTAATTAAAAACAAGATGTTAAAACACTGGACACAACTACATAGATGAGCTAAAAATCTATGGAGATAGAACAACCTTAATTTCTGCATGGTTTTCAGTGCAATAATGCCTTCATCAAAAAGAAAAGTATTTCTAGATGTTGTTACTACAGGTTGTGTCTGCCTCTCCCAGTTCACTGATTCAAATGTTAATCTGCTTTACAACATCCTCACAGACACACCCCAGAACAATACTTGGGATCCTTCAATCCAGTCAAGTTGACACTCAGTATTAACCATCGCACAATAACACGGTTATTAACACATCACACAATAACAATAGCTAGGCTTCTAAAGCCAAAATATTTATTATTTGTTTCTTTTCATTAAAATCTTATCTACTCCTGGCATAACTATTTTTGGCAGAAGGAATATTTTCATATATAGTACTCTCTTTGTGGATTTACTAATTTATTGTAAACATATTAAGTGTAGACTAGATTCCACTTGACATTATATAAGTAAAATCAAATTGACAATAGCCCTCACCAACAAGTAGTATATGTTAGCTACAGTATATTTAGAATATAGAGAATGTAGACACAGGCTGAAAACTGCACACAGTATAATCTGTCAAGATACTCCTTGAGTTGAATTAACCAATCGGAAACATTCTACTTTATCATTGGTTCTAATATATGTATTTCCATTACATAAGTGCATATATAATGTATATACAAATACACATATTTATACACACATATAAAATGGAAATACAGGTATTAGAAATCAGTGTGTGTGTATATATATATATATATATATATGCATATATTTTGGTTTGAAGTAGTTAAAGAAAATTGTGCTTTTATTTTTGTGTGGGTGACTTTTAACTCTTGTGCACCAGCACTCTTTAAATCTACCTGGTTACTTGGAAAGGTATATTTTGACTCAAAATGGAAAGGGAATTCACAATTGTAATCAATCAATTTTTATAAATGCAAAATAATTATTTTCTTCCTTTATATGACTCAAAGATAAAATACACTCTAAAATCCCATTTGAGTCTAAAGAGGATAAGGTACATATTTTAATGCAATGAGCCAAGGCATGAAAATGAGAATCCACTTATTTTAGAATGCAAGAATGATGGCTATTGCTTTTTTAATTTAATCAGGAACAGCCCAATAGTTAGCTTCCACTGATATTACGGCAGAAATAATTTCAGTAATTTAGGTCCTCCACAAAACTTGTTCACTAGATTTCCATACACAGTAGTTATAGGAGAAATCTCATAACTCTACTAGAATTCACCTTTATATGGAAGCCGAGGAAAGTGTCAGTAATCTTGGCAAATGTCCTTGGTGATGCCAGTAACTTTCCTCCAACTACTGTTCATTGATGTATGGTCTTAGCTAATCATAAGCATATTCCTGAGTTTTCTCTCTGTGTCAAGCATTTTATAAATCTAGTGAAAAGAGTGTGATTGCAACATTAACCACTGTCTCAAAATAGGTGACTGGGACTTCCCAGAAATTATTACCTTCTTGGCAAGTTGTTTGAATATCCTCTTCTCATCTGTTAATGGACAGAGAATAAGGAGTGTGAAGTAGGAATTCAATTTGATAACACAGATTTTATGGAAGATCACTCAGTAAAGGAGGCTGTTTTGCCTATTGAAACAATTTGTTATTTATTGTTCAGAGTTGCAGAGCTATAAATCTTATTTCTTAATTTATGCAATAATTGCTGGATTTCATGTTACTTTGATTATTGTTTCTCCTATTTGGCATATGGAATTTTTGCACCAAGGTTTGGTGGGTGAGTGGGCAGATCTCAGTGAAATTTTGCTTCACACATACATAACCTTATTGTGTTATGAGACTAAGTACAAAGGAGTTAAGAGAAAATAAGGGGTGCAGTTATTAGCCCAAAGCAGTTGTCTAGAATCACTAATTAGCACCAGATTTGACTTGACTGTATGACTTATTCAGAGATCATTGTTTATGCATAGACCTGTAGTTGAGTAAATACCTACATGTCTTGCTTTCAGGTCCCTCTTCAATTTCTATCCCTAATATTTCACAATTATTACCTCACATGGTATCTAGTACATAGAAAGTGTTTAGGAATAACTGATGATATCTGTTCTAGATGTCAAAAACAAGGCTTTTTAAATTTTTAATGTCATGGGTATATAGTAGGTATATATATATATATTTATGGAATATGAGGTATTTTGACACAAACATACAATGTGTAATAATTGCAACAGGGTAAATGGGCTAGCCATCATCTAATTCATTTATCATTCATTTTTGTTATAAATATCACAAAAATTCTCTTTTAGTTGTGTTTAAATGTACTGTATATTATTTTTGGCTGTAGTCACCCAGTTGTGCTGTCAAATACTAGATCTTATTTATTCTATGTAACTGTATTTTTGTGCCCTTTAATTACTTGCACCTTTCCCACCCCCATCCCACTACATTTTCCAGCCTTTGGTAGCCATCCTTCTACCCTCTATGTCCATATTTCCAATTATATTAATTTTTAGTTATAAAATGACATTACAAAATGAGTGAGAATATGTGAAGTTTGTTTTTCTGTGCATGGCTTATTTCACTTAAAATAATGACCTCCAATTTCATCCATGTTGTTGCAAATGACAGAATCTCATTCTTTTTCATGGCTGAATAGTACTCTATTTTGTATATGTAGCACATTTTTTTATTCATTCATCTATTGATGGACACTTAGATTGCTTCCAAATTTTGTCTATTGTGAAAAGTGCTGCAAGAAATATGTGAGTCCAGATAGCTCTTCAATATATTGATTCGTATTGGGATTGCTGGACTATATGGTTATTCTATTTCTAGTTTTTTAGTTTTTTAGGTACCTTCCACATTGTTCTCCATAGTGGTTATGAAGAAATGTGTTCTCTCTTTCCAGGTCCACAAGGGCGTGTAGTTTTAAGGGCAAAAACTTCCCAGTGCCATGCCCACCTTCCATCTTTCTCCATTCGGGAGACTTAATGGTTTCTGTTTTAATTTTTGCGGGCACAGGAAAGGGTCAAAATTCAATCACTCCAGCGAAAGTTCTAAGGAGCTCCTTTGATTGGCCAAGGTCTTAGAGAAGGTGGGGGTTCCTCCCAGGTTAAAAGTCCCTTTCTTCCACACCCCTTTGGACTCCATGTTTGGATCCCCTTCCACCCTCGTGGAAGCTGTCTTTCTCTCTCCTGTATTTTACCCCTGGAGTCCCCTTCCACACTAGAGGAATATATATTTTTCCATAAATATATATGCCTACTATATACCCATGACATTAAAATTTTAAAAAGTCTTGTTCTTGACATCTAGACAGTGGAAGCCTGTCTTCCCCTCCTAAACTCCAACTCTCTCTATTCCCTTCCATTCAGTATGGAAGCTGTTTTCCTGTCCTGGATTCCATCTGTCTGGATTCTCTCACTCAGTGTGAGAGTTAGCTGTTTCTTTCTCTCTTTCTCTCTATCTAAATAAATCACTTTCTACAAACAGTTCTAAGTCTAGCATTTACTTTTATGAGCATACCCCCATTCTTGGGTGAGTGATAGACCAAGAACCTGGAGAACCATTCTCTCAGGGGAACTGAGGGCTCCCCTGAATCCCAACACTATAGTTATACTAATTTAAATTTTCACCAACAATGTATAATAGTTCCCCTATCTTCATATCCTTGTCATCATTGTAGCCTGACTTTCAAATAAAAGACATTTGTACTGTGGTGAGATGATATCATATTGTAGTTTTGATGTGCATTTCTCTGATGCTATATGATGTTAAGCACTTTTTTATATACCGGTATGCTTTTTTAAAAATTATACTTTAAGTTCTGGGATGCATATACAGAACGTGCAGATTTGTTACATGTGCCATGGTGGTTTGCTGCACCTATCAACACATCATCTACATTAGGTATTTCTATTAATGTTATCTCTCCCCTAACCTCCCACCCCCTGATAGGTCCCTATGTGTGATGTTCCCCTCCCTGTGTCCATTTGTTCTCATTGTTCAACTTTTACTTATGAGTGAGAATATTTGGTGTTTGGTTTTCTGTTCCTGTATTAGTTTGCTGAGAATGATGGTTTCCAGCTTCATCTATGTCCCTGCAAAGGACATGAATTCATTTTTATGGTTGTATAATATTCCATGGTATATATGTGCCACATTTCCTTTATCCAGTCTATCACTCATGGGCATTTGAATTGTTCCAAGTCTTCACTGTTGTGGACAGTGCTGCAATAAACATACCTATGCATGTGTCTTTACAGTAGAATGATTTACATCCTTTAGATCTTTACCCAGTAATGGGATTACTGAGTCAAATGGTATTTCTTGTTCCAGGTCCTTGCAGAATCACCACACTGTCTTCCACAATGGCTGAACTAATTTACCCTCCCACCAGTGTAAAAGCATTCCTCTTTCTCTACATCCTCTCCAGCATCTGTTGTTTTCTGACTTTTTAATGATCACCATTCTAACTGGTGTGAGATGGTATCTCATTGTGGTTTTGATTTGCATTTCTCTAATGACTAGTAATGATGACTTTTTTCTTATATGTTTCATGGCCACATAAATGTTTTCTTTTGAGAAGTGTCTGTTCATATCCTCTGCTCACTTTTTGATGGTTAAAAAGTTTCTTCACAAGAAAAAAAAAAATCAATAAAATGAGAAGGCAACCCACAAAATGGGAGAAAGTACTTGTAAATTATCTATCTGATAATTATCCATTTGATAACCTTAGTTCTAACATTAGAAGATGATTCTGTTTGCCTTTTTTATGTCTTTTTTTCTGACAACATGTCTATTCAGTTCTTTTGTCTACTTTTTAATAGGATTATTAGATTTTTTTCTATTCAGTTGTCTGAGCTCTTTATTTATTCTGGTTATTAATCCCTTCTAAGTTGGATAATTTACAAATATTTTCTCCCATTCTGTGGGTTGTCTCCTCACTTTATTGATGGTTCTCTTTCTTGTTAACAAGATTTTTAACTCCATGAGATTTCATTCTTCCATTTTTGTTTTGTTTGTCTGAGTTTGTGGAGTATTACTCAAGAAATCTTTGCCCAGACCAATGTCCTGGAGAGCGTCCCCAAAGTTTATTTTTAGAAGTTTCATATTTTCAAGGCTTAGACTTCAGCATGTAATCCATTTTGATTTGATATTGTATATTTCAAAAGATAGGGATCTAGTTTCATTCTTCTGCGTGTGGATAGCCAGTTTTCTAGCATCATTTATCGAAAAGACTGTCTTTCCCCAATGTATCTTCTTGGCTCCTTTGTCAAAAATGAGCTCACTATGGATGTATACATTTATTTCTGGGTTCCCTATTCTGTTTCATTGTTTTATGTGTCTGTTATTATGCCAGTATATGGTTATGATATATCCATAGTATAATTTGAAGTCAACTCATGTGATTACCCTAGTTTTGTTGTTTGTAGTTAGGATGACTTTGGCTATTCTGCATTCTTTTGCAATTCCATATAAATTTAAGGATGATTTCTCCTATTATTCAAAAGAATATCATTGGTATTTTGATAGAAATGGCATTGCATCTATAGATTCATTTTGGTGATATAAATATTTAATATTACTGATTCTTCCAATCCATGAACATGAACTAACTTTCCCTTGTGTGTTCCCTCTTTAATTTCTTGCATCAATATCTTATAGTTTTCATTGTAGAGATCTTTTAGTTCATTGGTTAATTTAATTTTTAGGTATTTTAATTTATTTGTAGCTGTTGTAAATGGAATTATTTCTTGATATCTATTTTAGATTTTTCACTGCCATAATATAGAACTGCTCAAAGTTTACTGAATTCGTACATGAGTTCTAATAGCTTTTGGGCAGACTCTTTAGGTTTTTCCACATATAAGATTATATCTTCTTTAAAAGAAGTACAATTTGACTTCTTTCTTTCCAATTTGAATGTCCTTTATTTCTTCCTCTTGTTTGAAAATCCTAGCTAGACATCCAGTACAATGCTAAATAACAATGATGAAAATAGGCATCCTTCTGTTGTTCCAGATTTCATAGGATAGGCTTTTTTGTTGTTGTTGTTCCATGTGATACTAACGGGGGATCCAATATATGTGGCTCTTATTGTGTTGAGACTTGTACCTCCTATACTCTGTTTTTTGAGATTTAAAAAAATTATAAATGGATGTTGAATATCATCAAATAATTTTCAACATAAATTGAAATTATTATATAATTTTGTTTTTCATTCTGTTAATATAATGTATCAGATTGATTGATTTGCCTATGTTGAACCATTCTTGCATCCTTGGGATAAATCTCAGTTGATCATGATACATGATCTTTTTAAAGTGTTGGCAAATTTGATTTGCTAGAATTTCATTGAGAATTCTTGCATCAATGTTTATCATTAATATTGGGTTCTAGTTTGCATTTTTAATTTGTCTTTTTCTGGTTTTGTTATCAGGAAAACATTTGACTCATAGAATGAGGTTGGAAGTATTGACTCCTCCTCTATTTTTCAGAATAGTTTGAATAGGATTTATATTAGTTCTTCTGTAAATGTTTGGTAAAATTCAGTAGTGATGTCATGGAGTTCTTTTCTTTACTGGGAGACCTTATTGTGCCTTTTATCTCTTCACTTGTCAGTGCTTTCAGGTTTTGCATTTCTTCATTGTTCAATCTTTGTAGGTTATATGTATCTATACAAATAGATATGTATAGGTTATATGTAATTTATCTGTTTCTTCTAGGTTTTCAATTTCTTGGCTGAAGTTGTTATAGTGATTTTTTTATTGTATTTTAGGTTCTGGGGTACATGTGCAGATCATGCAGAATTGTTCATAGATACATACATGGCAAGGTGGTTTGCTGCCTTCATCCCTCCATCACCTATATCTGGTATTTCTCCCCACATTATCCTTCCTCACTTTCCCCAGCCCCCACTGCCCTTCCCCTAGAACCCCCCTCCAACTGACTGCAGTGTTCTAATAATCATTGGAATATCTGCGGTATCAGTTGTAATGTTTCCTTTTTCACTACTGATTTTATTTATTTTCATCTTCTTTCTTTTCTTAGTCTAGATAAAGGTTTGTCAATTTCATTTATGTTTACAAAAAATAAACTTTTTATTTCACTAAATTATTTTTTGTTTCAATTTTATTTCTGCTCTGGTGTTTCTTTTGTTTTCCTTCTACTAACTTGGGGTTTGGTTTGCTTTTGCTTTTCTAATTTTTAAGATGCATTATAAGGTTGTTAGAAATCTTTCGACTTTTTGACGTAGGCACTTGCTAACTTTCCTTTTACTGCTACTTTTATTGTATCCCATAGGTTTTGGTATATGGTGTTTCCATTTTTATTTACCTAGATAAAATTCTTAATTTTCTATGTAACTTCTTCATTGGTCCACTGGTCATTCAGCAGTATATTGTTTAAATTTCCATATGTTTGTATAGTTTCCAAAATTACTCTTTTTATTGACTTCTATTTTGTTTCATTTTGGTCACCGAAAATTTTTGATATGATTCCATTTTTTTTTCATTTTCTGTGATCTTATACATGATCTGTCCTTCAGAATGATGTATGTGTTGGAGAGATAAATGTGTATTTTGTAACCATTGGATGAAATATTCTGTATATATATATATTAAGTCTATTTAGTCTACCGTATAGATTAAATCTGATGTTTGTTGATTTTCTGAAAAGAAGCCATTTATGTGGTCAACAAACATATAAAAAAGATCATCATCATGAGTCATTAGTCATATCTTGGATATGATCTTCAAGGTTTCTCTAAATTATAAGGCAGAGACTTATGATCTTCCCTTCCTTCCCCCAAACAAATGGAGTCACACGTGCTCAGTGCTAAGCTGTCTTGACTTGGGTGAGATGATACAAGCCCTTCTGTGGCCATCATCACCAGGACTGTGCTGCTTTAGATCTGAACCCAATATACTACTGGGTCACACCCAAAGCCTGTGGTATTGCCTGACTACTAGCTGATGTTTTTTAGAGGCCTACAAGCTGTTTAGTCATCAGGTGGTGAATTCAGCCAGGCTTGGGTCATTTTATTCAGGATAGCAAGTTTCTTTTTGGCCCAGGGTGGGTCCAGAAATGCTGCACAGGTGCTAGGATGTGGAATTGGGAACTTTAGTAACCTATGTGTTGCTTTATTTTACCATGGCTGAGCTGATTGCTAAGTTGCAAGACTAAGTCCGTTTTACTCATTTCTCTCCTTTTCTCAAGCAGCGAGTCTCCCTCATAGCCACTAGAGCTACAAATGTGCTGGAGCCAGCACAGTAGTAGATCTCACCCAAGGTCCATGATGAGTACTGCCTGCCTACTGCTGATGTTTATTCAAGGCTCTAGGGCTCTTTACTCAGAAGATACCAAATCATGCCTGAACTAGTTACGTCTCTTCAAGGCAATGTATTCCCTCTAGACAAGGGTGTGCCTAGAAATGTCATCTAGAAGTTAGGGGTTGGACTGGGAGCTTCAGGACTCTGCTTGGTGCTTTATTCCACTGTGACTGAGCTGATTTTTGGTTCTTATTAAGGTGCGTTTTTTTGTGTGCATAATTGTTCAATTTGGTGATCCTTAAAGGGGGAGAATCACTGGAGGGTTCTATTCAGCCATCCTCCTTTGCCTGTATCCCAGGTGTTTTAGGTTAGAGATATACAGCCTATCCAAATACAGCTATCAAATGTCAAACGTTGTTCTTCCAAGAATGTGGTTGGGGCTAGCAACTAGGAATCTGGTTGAACCCAAAAACAGTAGGACCAGAGAAAGATACCAAAATCCTCCTGGCTACAAATGAGTGAGCAGCTACTTAGGATGGCTTCTGAGACTCTTCTACCCCAAAGCAAGGCTGAAATTCTGTAAAGGTCTCAGAGAAAATAAGTGAAAATCTCCATTACTGCTGTTAAAGCTAAGATTCAGTGACTATTGCTTGGATTTGTATACTGAAAGAAGGTAGACTACAAGAATTCTATCTATGGATCTGTATTGCAGTAAATTTCTTAATTTCAACTAAATATTATTGATTTACTTTACCTCAGAAAATATAGTATTAAGTATACCTGTATTTATATAACTGGTGTAATAGCATTTTGTATGATTACATAATTTATAAAATATTTTCATTTGTTTTTTTATCTTCGTGTCAGTCACTCATGCTAGAATTTGTGTAGAGAATGTTATCACACTTCTGTCTTAGTGATGAAGAAACAAAGGTTTATGCATGTTAAATACCCTGATCAAGGCCATACAATAATGGTAAACATAAAATAATATAAACTCTACTAAAACTATTTTGCAAACTATGTATGCTACTGAGAAAGAGCTAGAACTCTAATCCAGCTTCTAAATATAGACATCTCACTTACCTGAGTTTTAAATAAGTTATTCCATATAATCATATATTCTACAGATATGATGCTTCCCTGATAAGTATTTTGCTGTTTACTAAGTTCCTTTCTAGAGTTTTAAAAATGTACCTGATATGACATTAAAAGTGTAACATGCTTGGTGTGGCTCATTTTAAAAGCATACGCATTAAAGTATTTTTTTTTTACTATAGTTTCACCAATTTTACCCTTTTCTGAATTCTCTATTGGCTTCCAACTAGCTTCCTTATTTCCCTAAAATAATTAGGGTTTAGACATCTCAATTTCCAAGAGGCCTGTTGCTCCAATTTTTAAAAGATGTCTTGTCAATAGAGCCAGAAAGAATTTTCTAATTATCATACCTCAGAACATCTTTACTATACTCTTTTATTATATAAAAAATGACACCACTGACAGTGATTACACATCTCCATCCCACCTCAAACTTCACCGTAGACATCTTTGAAAGAATACCTAGTGCAACACTGTTTGCACTTTTCTGAATCATCAGGCATTGGCAAATACTTTACATCTCATCAAATATTTTACTGAGTAATGTGTACCTTCAAAAGTGGACATCAGTCACCAAATTACACTAAAATTGTAAAAACTATAGAGAAGCAACAGGCTGCCAGCTACTGGACATGCACAGAAGTGGAGATTTGAGAAAACATATATTTTCTTTGATCAGCAAAAATTATAATAATCAAAACCTAGCATTTAGTGATACACATAAAATAAATATGTTGTGGAAACTGGCTACAGATAGTATGAGGTATCTATGTCTATGCAAGCAGTACATAAAAACAGCTTTAGAGCATAACACTAATTCACAATTATCTAAGACAATAAAGAAAAAAATGTCTACAGGTAATTAATCATTATTATTAATTTGAAGAATGCAAAAACAATACTGCCAAATAATGCTAGTATCAGTGGAAAGACATTTTATAAATACTATAAAACCTTTATAATAATATGCATCTTCAAAGATCACAATATAATTTGCAATAAGGATAGTACAAATTACTTCACAAAATCAGAAGCTATAATGAATCAGTATTTGTATATAAAAAGGGACATTTGGCAAAACATGGTGGCTCATGCCTGTAATCTCAGCCCCTTGAGAGGCTAAAGTGGGAGGATTGCCCGAATCCATGAATTTGAGACAAGTTTGTGTAAAATAGTAAATCCTCATCTCTAAAACAACAACAGCAATAAAAACAAAACAACAACAACAACAAAGTTAGCCTGGCATGGCTGCACACACGGTCCAGCTAGTCAGGCGGCTGAAGCAGGAGGAAGGCGTGAGTCCCAGAAGGGGAGGCTTCAGTGAGCCACGATCACGCCACGGCACTAAAGCCTGGGCAACAGAGCTGAGACTGCCTTAATACAAATAAAAACAAAAAGGAGCAATTTAGAGAATTTTAATGAAAAACCGTAGAAGATATCTGACCACTTCGCTGTAAATGATATATTTCCATCTAAGTAACAATAAAAACCAAAATATTGACTTTTGGAAAGTTATGTATATCTCTGAGAGACATAAATTCAACTCTTTCCAAATTAACATAAGAAATAGGCAGTCCTCTTTACTGAAACTCAACTCTCTAATATACACAGCCTATATGTTTTTGGTCATGTTGATAACTGTGTCTGAGCATTCAAAATTAAGTTGTCACAAATTTCACATACTAGTTGAAATGACTGTTACATAAGATAATACACACAAAAAACATTTGCATAGTTCGAAGTTGCTGTACATTTTTTACTAATTCTGTTTTTTCAGTTCTTTTTTAAATTTTTTTTATTCTTTATTTTTAAAGGTGGGTTTTCACCATGATGGACAGGCTGGTCTTGAACTCCCGACCTCAGGTGATCCACCCACCTCAGCCTCCCAAAGTGCTAGGATTACAGGCATGAGCCACCACGCCCGGCCTTCAGTTCTTTTAAGTAGTTTACTTTTAGAAATGTAGTTATTAATTTATTTTTGTCATTATGTAAGATTATTATCTTTTTCTGTCCTGTTTTTGTGGAGATGGGTCATGATTATTTTCAATATTAACTGATTTTCTTTAAATATTCACTGTTATTAAAGCCAGAAATCTAGTTGTTCTGAGACAAAGGAAAAATAATACTCATAAATGTTAAGCAAAACTTTTGATGACAATGATTGTATGTTATACGTTTTTTTAGGTAAAATTAGTACATATATAGCCAATATTGTTTTTCTTTTTCCATTTCCTTCAGTTTATTCGCTATTTAGAGGTATTGTTATACAAAAATGTTCTAAACCAGAAAATAATTTTGCTGTCATGCAGTCTATTCTTTGGCATACAGATGGCAAATACACGAGAAATTTTGTACCAAAGAAAAAAGCTAAGATTAAATATGAATAGAGAAAGCATGCTTATTTTCACATATATTTCAAAATATAAACATAAGGTATGAATCTATACATCATTTCATATAGTTTAAATATATAATTTCTCATGTAATTAATAATTATTAAATCTTATTTAGAAGTTTAGGTATTTTATTATTTTTGAAAATGCTCCTGAGATTATTTTGCACAAGGTTTTAAATTAACATTTGTTTCTACTTATTCTCTAAAAATGCATATTTATTTTAATTTTTTCATGATATTATTTTCTTCTGCTAGCATTATTCCTATCCTTGGCTTATCTATTATTTTTGATAATGACACATCATACTAATACAGTATTGTGATTTTATATATTATAATTTAGTAAGGATATGATTCTGCATAAATCTTTCTTGATATATTACATATTTGGTTTTACATTTTAGAGTAAGTTCTTTCTACACAGTAAACCCATTAATAATTTATTATATTTCTTTTGGCAAAAAATAGAAATATATTACCCCTTTTCTTAGAATTCCATCTAAAAAAAACATTAAGGGACAGGATACATTTAAAACAATTTTATTGCAATAGTTCCAGAAAAGGAGATTCTTATTTATACAAACATATTATTTATGTTGTGCCAAATATGGTACTGATGGGTCCAGATGAGACAATTACGTTTTCAAGTTTAACCCTGTATATAATATCTCCTTTGGCATCTGAAATAATGCAACTTAACAGAATAAATTTGTTAGTATCTTAATGAGCATAATGTGACATAGGATTTCATGGGGCAGAATACTTTGAGAGATGTCAAAAGAATTAATTCAGATTCTCTGTGTTTAGGTCTGAAAATTTTAGCTGTGGGGTTGGTAACTTACACATTACGAGTTAACTAACAGTGAATGTGGCAAATAAAACAATGTAATTATCAAATAGTTGCCACTACATCTCAAGCAGAGTGACAACCATGAACTGGAAAATTCAAGAATTCAAGGAATTATCCTATGTGAAAAGGCTGATGTCAGAACATTAGCAGTGGAGATCAAGAGTGAATACATTGTAAATGGGATTACCTTCCTGTGTTGGCTCTTGGCTTCGCTGTTATTGATGTATGTGAATGCTGATAATTTTTGTACATTGATTTTGTATGCTGAAGTTATTTATCAGCTGACAGAGCTTTTGGGCTGAAACTATGGGTTTACTGCATGTAGGATCATGTCATCTTCAAACCAGGATTTGACTTCCTACTTGGATGACCTTTATCATCCTGATTGCTCTGGCTAGAACTTCCAACACTATGTTGAATAGAAGTGGGTGAGAGAGAACATCCTTATCTTCTGCCAGTTTTCAAGGGGAATGCTTCCAGATTTAGCCCATTTAGTATGATGTTGACCTTGGGTTTGTCACAGATGACTCTTATTATTTTGAGAAAAGTTCCTTCAATACCTAGTTTATTGACAGTTTTTAACATGAATTGGTGTTGAATTTTATTGACTTTTCTACATCTATTGATATAATCATGTGTTTTGTGTCTTCATTCTGTTTATGACATAAATCACATTTATTGATTGATATATGTCGGAACAAGCTTGCATCTTGGGAATGAAGTCTATTGTATCATGGTGACTTAACTTTTTGATGGGCTTCTAGGTGCAGTTTGCAAATATTTTGTTGAAGATGTTTGCATCTATGTTCATCAAGGATATTGACTTGGTCTGTCTAATGTGGTCAATGGAAAGTTGAAGTCTCCAACATTTATTGTGTGGGAATCTTTGTCTCTGTGTGTCTTTAAGAGCTTGCTGTATGAAATTTGGGTGTTCCTTTGTTGGGTGCATATATATTTAGGATAGTTAGGTCTTCTTGTTGAATTGAACCCTTTACCATTATTTAATTCCCTTCTTTGTCTTTTTTCATCTTTGTTCATTTAATGTCTGTTTTGCCTGAAGTTAGAAATGTAACCCATGCTGTCTTCTGTTTTCCACTTGCTTGGTAGATTTTCCTCTATGTATTTATTTTGAGACCTATGTGTGTCATTATGTGTGAGATGTGTCTCTTGAAGGCAGTATACCAATGGATCTTGTTTTTCTATACACCTAACCAGGAAGGTGAAAGATTACTACAATGAGAATTACAAAACACTGCATAGATGACACACACAAATGAAACAACATCCAATGCTCATGGATAAGAGAAATCAATATCATCAAATTGGCCATATCACCTAAAGCAGTTTATCGGTTCTATCCTATTCCTATCAAATAATCAATGACATTTTTCACAGAGTTAAGGGAAAAAAACTTTTAAAATTAAAATGGAATCAAAAAAGAGCCCAAACAGACAAGGCAATCCTAAGCAAAAAGAACAAAGTGGAGGCATCACGTTACTCAACTTCAAACTAAACTACAGGGCTACAGTAACCAAAACAGCATGGTACTGGGAAAACAAAACAAAACAAAACAAAACAAAACAAAACAACAAAAAAACAGACACATAGACCAATGAAACAGAATAGACAGCTGAGAAATAAGGCCACACACCTGTGATCACTTGTTCTTCAATAAAGTTGACGAAAACAAGCAATAGGGGAAAACTTCTTATTCAATTAATGATGCTTGGTTAACTGACTAGCCATCTGCAAAGACTGAAACAGGACATCTTCCTTATACTATACACAAAATTGAACTCAAGATAAATTAAAGACAAGTAAAATCTGAAGCCACAAAAAACCCTTCAAGACAACCAAGGCAATATCATCCTGGACATAGGGATGAGCAAAAACTTCATGGCAAAGACATCAAAAACAATCACAGCAAAAGCAAAAATTGGCAAATGAGATCTAATTGGACTCAGAGCTTCACCACACCAAAATAAACAACCAGCAGAGTAAACAGACAACCCACAGAATGGGAGAATATATTTGTAAACCATGCATCTGACAAAGGTCTAATATACAACATTGTATTAGTTTCTTCTTGCACTGCTATAAAGACATACCTGAAACTGGGTAGTTTATAAATGAAAGAGGTTTAATTGTCTCATGGTTCTATGTGCTGAACAGGTTTCTTCTTCTGGGGAGGCTTCAGGAAACATATAATCATGGTGGAAGGTACAGAGAAAGTAGGTACATTTTTATATGGTCAGCAGGAGAGAAAGAGATGGAGATAGACAAAGATAAAGAGGAGGTGCTACAAACTTTTAAACAAACAGACCTCAGGAGAACTCTTTCACAAGAATAGTAAGGAGAGAGTCCACCATCACGATTCAATCACCTCCCACCAGGCCCTCATCCAATACTGAGAATTAGAATTTTACATGAGATTTGGGCAGCTACACAGTAGAAAACGATATCGTTCTGCCTTTGGCCCTTCCAAAATCTCATGTCTTTCTCACATTGCAAAATACAATTATCTCTTCTCAAAAGTCCCTGATAGTCTTAACTCATTTCAGCATTAACTTAGAAGTCCACAGTACAAAGTCTCATCAGAGACAAGCTAAGTCCCTTCCACCTATGAGCTTGCAAAATCAAAACCAAGTTAATTACTTCCAAGATACAACGTGGGTATAGGCATTGGGTAAATACTTCCTTTCCAAAAGGGAGAAAATGGCCCAAACACTCAGTCTTAAACAACCAATATCCAAAAAAAGGAAATGTTGAAATCACATACATGTCTCTGTATTTCCTTGTCTAAAAACTGGTCATAGTTTATTATTACCCTATCTTTAGATATATACATAAAATGTTGTGTTGGAATATCCATAGTAAAGACATACTTGCAATAAATTCAAGTGAGAGTTCTGAAAAATTATTTTTTTATTAAAGCTGCCTCAAACTACTCAAAAGAAGATGAGTGAGGAAAAAACAAGCAAGCAAACAGCAAAAAAACAAAACAAAATGAACAAAAACAGGAAGGTTACACAGCAAAACCTAAGGCAGTTCAGGTTCCAAGTGTGGGAGAACAGTAACTCAGAGGTATCAATCAGCATTCTTGAAATGTCATCTTCAGGCTTATAGAAAGATGGCTTTATCTGTCACTTTCATGTATAATTTATCCAGGGTAAAATAAGAGACTATCTCAGTGCTTATTTTACTCTTAGTAGTGAAGAAACTTTTAACAACAACCCTCTGATCAAAACTGGCCAACTTCCTACTCCTTATTGGCAATAATTAAGATTCAATTGTCCTTTCCTAAAAAAGTCACAAGACCACTCCATCAGCTAACACTGGTAAATTAATCTAATTACCATGACTAATGTAGACAACTGAGGTAAAACAGAATAGAAATAAAATTATGACTGCATATTTTAAATCATGTTTTAAAAAATTTAAGTAAGCTGTTTCATGTATATTAGAATACTGACTTTGCAAATTCTCATTAAATTGATTAATTTGTTATTTGATTAAATAAAATTTGTAGGTTAGCAATTACATAATCTTAATAATTTTGTCACTTCTTTAAAAAATATACACTGTATGCCTTAGCGCATTGTATAAGACACCAACAAGATATTAAATAATATAGATGATAACAACTGTTAGGAGTCTGTTTGCAATTTAGGTAAATCCAATTAAAATTCACTTATATGTTAAAAAACAGTATATAATGTGAATCAGCCCTTGAGTAAGGTCCAGAGGAAGAACTGACTTCAGACATGACTAAAACTATAACCATAAAATATGTTCTGAGGGATAGATATTTCTTTCTTTCCACATCTCTCAACTCTGCTTTAATTTGCATGCTATTCTCATTCTTTCTTACAACAAATGAATTCTTTCATTAAGCCCAGAAAAAATAGATGCCAGCCACTTCAGTTTATAACATCCATTCAGCTTCTAATCCCAACGCTGGGGAAACGTCTATACTAAATAGGCTGGCATAAATTCCCCAGAGAATGTGCTGATTGGTCCCATTTGGGTTGAGTGTTGTTGTTAAATCACTTACTGCATCTAGCCAGGATACTAGTGGACTTTTACTAATCCATGAGAAAAATAGCCCCACATAAACTGTATTGAACATGAGACAGTTGGTTTCAAAATAAATATTAAGTAGGCTGTGCTGTATGCCAGTACAAAAATAAACCATATATCTCAGTGGGTTAACAGAAGAAGTTCATTATTTACTTATGTTATTATCCAGTATAATTAGTGATGATGGTGGTCATGGGTATTCTGGCTCCTGTAGTGACTCAGGGACCTAGGATTCTTTCATGTTTGGAATGTGGCATCTTCCAAAAATGGCTGAACATCTTAAAGTATTTCAATTTGAAGCCAGAGGTAAAGAGAAAAAGTAAGGAAAAGCTAAAATTGCCTTGATATGGAATTTGCACGTCATTTATGCTTACATTTTATGGTAAGAACTAATCACAGGAACCCACATAGATAAAATATGTCTTGGAATTGTAGTTTATCTGTGTGATCAAAAAGAGAAAATCTGTTTGCTGAAGATATAACCAGTCTTTTTCAAAGGACTTGTTAGTCAAATTTTATCTGTTCAATATATTGCCATACAAATTATTTTCTTACCTTATTGGGCAAATTGTTAATACTTCACTCTTAAGTACTACAATATATGTTGATTTGAAATATAATTATGTATTATGGAAAGGAGGCACTTTTCTACATTGGCAATTTATTATTGTATCATGAACTTCAAAGCTTAATAGTTTAAACAGTGTGATTTACATTTTCTAATAAGTCTATGAATTGGCAATCTTGGTGGCTTCTGTTTGTCCCTTGGGATTGCCTGATGCAGTCATCTGACAGATTAACTGAGAATGGAAATTTCAAGATGGCTTCACTACTAAGACAGGGGGTTGGTGCTGGGTGCTAATTGGGGTGCCCTCAGCGGTCTCTTATTCCTACTAGAAAAAATCATCTTAAGTGTTGTAAAAAAGGCGAAAGAAGGAGATGCCATGCTTCTTTAAGGTTAGCATCCTAAAGTCATATACAAATTTTACTAAATTCTGTTAAAGAAAGAAATACAGCACAGACTCAACAAGGTAGAAAGACGGATCCAGCATTTAATGTGAGTAGCAGTGATGTCACAGAAAAAGGGGATAGACACAGAGAAGTGTAGTTTACGGTGACATTTAGAATTTTGTTATTGTATTTTTAATTTATATCAGAAATATGTGAGAATTATTAAATAGTTTTCTGCAATAATTAAGTTTATAATATTCTTACTTTTCTCTAATTGCTAACTAAGAGTGCCTATGTGGATGCATACTCCAAAATTGTATCCCTGTATTCATGGGACAAAACATTTTCTCATGCAGCAATATATAATTACTTAGATTATTGATTCTGAAGTAAGATAAAATGTTCAGAATCCTTTTTGCTATATTACTAACTGCAATATTGAGGACGTTTCTTACTAGCCACACATCTCATTTTAATTTTGTGTAAACCGGGGATGACAACACCCCTCTTATAAATTTATTAAAATGAAATGAGATAACATATGTAAAGTATTTAGTATAAAGTACATAACATTCTGCATTAATATGTGTTTAAAATAATTATCTATTAGAATCAATTTTCTTTAGCTCATCTGCATCTAATAGTGGGAAGAGACAAGAAAAGAAAACAATGCACAATACTTATTTTTTGACAGAAATAATTGGTTCATGCATTTTGCTCCCTTTCTTATTCCTATAAACTAGTAGTGTTTAACATATTCTTTTATCCTAATCAATAAAAGCTTTATAAAGTCTGAAAACTCAAACTTTCTTCTACATTACATATATTTTTTGGTAGATTCACTTCGGCAGTGATGATCATTAGTCTATAATGTTTGACAGTGGGTTGCATGTACTCTGTAATTTAATGTGATTTGCATATGTGTCCTAGGAGCAGTAAAACTATTTCAGAATTCAATGGGAAAAGATGTGGCCCTTGGGAATCACCTTATTAGAATGCAAGAACAACTCTTCCAGCAAAAGTATGTGTTAAAAGAGCAGTCCTCTCAGCAATGCATTGAAAACCCTTTTGCCAGTACGCACACACTTTTGTGGGGAAAAGTCATCAATGTGAGATACTCCATGGCACCTCAAGAATTTAAAGAATGACATTCAAGGAATTGATTAGTGCTAACAATTCTAACAGAAATAATTTTTCCACCTTATTTTAAAACCTTCTCACAAAAGGTATATTTAGGTTATGTGAATAGTCAGTGGAAAAAATATTATTAATGCGTGTTAAATTCAAAAGTACTTCAGAATAAGCCAGAAAAAAAGATTTCAATTGTTCTTTCATTTAATTTATTTAAGTAATTATGAAATACTAAAATTAACGAGGAAAAAGTACCCAGATAATTTTAAGGCAATAATTACATAGTTGTTTTAGGAATTATTAAGATGTGCATTTTCTACTAAAGGAATGGTGGTGCATTTTCTATTTTTCTGGAGCCATTAATGTCAATAAAATCTATAAACAGCTTTTATTCATCTTAAAGTCTATTATTTCACTGAATGAGTATTTATTAGATATATATTATGTAATAAACCTTTGGAATAACTTTTTCTTCACATTCTTAATTCTTAATTTCTGTTCAAAATATTCTATCTCCAAAATATCACAAATGCATCCCCATCCTAAATTCCAACTTCCATAGGCTGAATGTAAACTTGATAACATGCTGAAGACCATCATGAAAAACAAGACAGGCACTCCAGAAAGTAGTCATGGATATTTATGCCCTATTAGGTGAAGGGCCATGTCTTAACAATCTTCAAATCCAAAATGTGTTTTTAAAAATGATGGTTGACCTGGGGTGGTGGCTTGTGCCTGTAAATCCAGGACTTTAGGAGGCCGAGACTGGCAGATTGCTTGAGCCCAGGAGTTGAAGACCAGCCTGGACAGCATGGCCAAACACCATATCTACAAAAAATACAAAAAATTATCTGGGCATGGTGGCATGTAATACCAGGTCCTCAGGAAGCTGAGGTGGGAGAATCACCTGAGTCCAGGAGGTGGAGGTTGCAGTGAACCAAGATCAGGCCACTGCTCTCCAACCTGAATGATAGAGCAAGACTGTTTCCAAAAAAAAAAAAAAGACCACTAAGTAGATTTTCATGGAATTACTTTATACAATTTTTATCATGTCTTTAGTGATTTGGATAAAGACAAAGTGATTTGTACTTCTTGATTATAGCTTTTCAAGTGTATAGGTTATATATTTTGTTGATTAATCAAATTTATTATTACTAAGATAATTATAACATATGAAGTGAAGAAGGTAGAAATCATGCTGGAATGAAGAATGATAGGCAAATAAGTAGACTTGTGAATTAATATGAATTACTTGTCATCAGATAAAGCAACAATTTTAGACAGGTTTCCTAAGTTGTTTATAAAGCTAAATGTGTGTTTATAAAAAATAAAGATGGTCCATTTGCATATCATCCTACCTGGAGACAATACCAAAATAAATATCTACATATAATCTATATAATTTGTGAGAATAGACCTGCCATTGTTTTAAATCATGATCAAGTAAAATTTAAAAAGAGTGGTGAAGTATTGTCTGTATATAAAACAAATTCCCAATAAACATGTTGGCCAATCAATTCATCTACATTTTTCATTTATGCATTTTAACATATTGACAACATTTGTTAACAATATAAACTTTTATGCTTATAAAATTGGAGTAAATAATTGTTTGGAATCCCATAATTTCATAACTTTAAATGATTGCCTTTTATATGACCTTGAAAATATAATTCTAATATGCTGTGATTGTTCTCTATATGTGTTTGAATATTTTATATCTCGGTTTAATTATTAACACAACAAGATGTGTCTTCATTTATTGTAATCGTATAACATCATTTATATTTATTTATTTGGGTACTAATAATTTGCTTTATTCAGAGGTCATACATAGTTTCATTATATAGGTAATGACTTTTCATGATACTGTAAGGAAAATTTTGTTCAAAGAACCTCACAAGAGAAATGTCTTATATTTTGAATGAGCAGTCATTTCATCTTGCACTCCATGGACCGCCCCCCGACTCCCACCCGCCAGGCTGCAGACTGGAACTGGCCCACAGCCTGTTAAGAGCTGGGCTGCACAGCAGGAGGTGAGCAGTGGCTGAGCAAGCATTATGGCCTGCATTTTGCCTCCTGTCAGATCAGCGGCGTTAGATTCTCACAGGAGGGCAAGCACCATTGAGAACTATGCATGTGAGGATCTAGGCTGGCGCTCCTTGCGAGAATCTAACAGAAACCATCACCCGCTGTGTCTCTGGAAAAATTGTCTTCCATGAAACTGGTCCCTGGTGCCAAAAGGTTGGGGATTGCTGTTGTAGGCCAAACTTGTCCGCAGCATTTTCCTACTAAAGACAATTTTACCTTAGCATTTCTTTAAAAATGGAGGAGGAAGATTATAATGTAAATAGTTGATCCATGACTCAATATAGAAATATTATGATTTATGTATGATTGCATGATTCCATGTGTGCTGCTGCCATATTTAAATATAATAAAGCCCTGAAATCAAATAGAACATTAACAAACAAACAAAAATCTCAGAGATCTATTTGCAACAATTCTGTTTTGGATGTTTTGCAGGTATTCATCTTGTTAAGATACTAAAATTAAAATATAATTTGCAAAATTGTGGGGAAATGATTTAAATTTTATCTAGTCTTCAGTAAAGTTGTGAGTTTTTTCTCATATTTTGCTGTAGTAACCGTTCCTTATATTGACATGATATTTTGTGGTTTTTATCTTTATAAGGCAATATTATATAATGTAATTATTTCAATCCTCATCTCAACCTTGTTCCTATTGTTGAAACTTGAAATCACGGAGGAAAAAACTGATACTATAAATAGGATACATGACGTATTCAGGGTCGTACACCCACCAAGCAGATACAGAAGTCAATTCAAGAGACTCACTTTTAGGACTGAAGGTTTTGCATAATGCTCCACACATTCCATCCTAAAGCATAAATATATGGGTTCAGTAATTCTCATGTTGGTTCCCACATATTTGTCATTTGAGGTTATATAAAGCACTGCTATATTTCATTACTATAGCTACAGTTATGCCACATGGTCTACTTTCATTCACACCATGAGTGCTTTTAATCTACCTTGCTTAATTTCTAGAGGTCCAAAAAAAAAAATTCAATGGTTCCAATAAGTTCAACATTATACATGTTCTATAAATTTTATTTATTCTTTTCAAAACAATACTTAACACATACACAAGCTGGTTCTTTTTTGATGAATTTTTGGAGTGATGCATGATATTTTCTCTTCAATCACATTTTAAGCTTGGAAACACACTTACTAATGATAAGCTATTAAAATTAATTTTTAAAAATGTTTAATTATAGTAAAAGTATATAACATAAACATTTTTGACATATGAAAACAATGAAAGAAAAAATTGCTGCCGTCATTACAAATATGAGTACATTAATTTACAACTCTGACTGACACCTATCACATCATAGTTTAATTCATTCGTTATCAATGGTGGTTAGGACATAGTATAGTAAGGCGATTCAAGAACTTACAAAAAATAGTTAGAATAAACATTTAAATGATGTTATTGTTATGGAAACAACCATGACAAACTGTTTTTAAGGAAGAAGCTTAGGAGGTTATGGAATTGCCACATAAAATAATGTAAACTTGTCTTTGGAAGCCAGAACAAATAAATGACAAATATAATCTAAAAGATTGTTTGTATCCTCTTTAAAGACATAATGCATTCACAGATTTGTGATTTTCATTAAGTTCAGAAAGACTAATTTGTAGAGTCAATATATATATTTTTTTATTCATCCAGTATGGTAAAGATAAAAAAAGACGTCTGATACATTCAAACTTTTTATTACTGCAGAAGTCTCCCAAGGTGTGGCAGAAGGGTTCACTGTATTTAATCATGGCTTCTTTAGAGTAGTTTTTAATAGCACTCTTCCTCAATATATCCTGAAAATATTCTGCATATTAATTAGGTTTCAAGTGACTAAGTCCATAAAAATGCTTCCTCAGATAGATAATGATAATTTTGGACACTGAGAACACACACAATAAGTTAACATATACTTTGCTTTAATGAAATTAATAACTACCATTTAATAATAACTTCACAAGGGTCAAACTCTATATGATATTTATTACAGCACCACCTTATTAGATCATTGAAACAAATCTATGAAGCCCAATTATAGAAGTGAAAAATGAGCCTTAAAGAGCTTTAGAAACTGGCTCAAGGTCATACAACTACTAAATGTCTGAGAAAAGAGGCCACTCGATCTTTATTATATTAGGTTATTATAAGAAACAGTGCACTAAACCTCATTTCATACATGCTTGAAGTATAATGTTGAAAAATATGTATACGAAATCACAAAATATATTTTTGTTCTTATAAATAATTGCCACCTTGACAAACACTGAGTGGATGTTAAATGTTCTTGCCACAAAAATATAAACATGTGAGGTAATGCATATAATTAGTTAGATTTAAAAATTCTATGAAATATATATATATACACTTCATTTTTACACAATAGATACAATTGTGTCAATTTTTAAAAATCATTTTAAAAAATATAAAAAGAAATGTTTGTCATGTCAGCATGAAAGATTGCTACTCTTCAACAGATGTAAATGGTTTGTTTTTCATATTTTGAACTTTGGATAATTAATCTTATTGTATTTCAGAGCCACATTTGTGAGATATGTTAATAAATTTGAACTTGTCATTTGAGGAAATAGATGTTTTTAAGACTATTGTCCATTCTGTCACTACTGGTCCAAATATTTATGCATTGTTGCCTTTCTAAGAAATTCTGTGTCTGAGTTAGGAGACACGCAGCAAATAGCATAATTAGTTCAGGATATTGCCCAAAGTAGGTCAGGATAGAGTCTAACTTTTTGGAATGAGAAAACTGCTAAGCAACTATGATACATCATTATGTCAGCTTGACCTATCATAAATTCCAGCCTATGTGTCTCTTGACTACTTAGGAGGGCCTCTTGTAATATTATACATGCCGCATATTCTTTTTTTTTTTGAAATAAATTATAGTAAATACCTTCTAAACCATGATAAGCATCATGACCCTAGTAATAATGCAACTAAGAATGAGGAAACAGTGGGTTAAATTCTATCCCCCAAAATTCATATCCCCCTGAGACCTCAAAATGTGAACTTATTTGGAAATAGGATCTTTGCAAGTGTGATTATGTTGAGGTCATATTGATTTAGAATGGGCCCCAAGTGCAGTGACTGGTATACTTTTAAGCAGTGTAGAAATGTAACTCTCATAAACACTAGAATAATAAGCAGAAGGTATTTATTGAATATCAGCTGAGCAGCTGAGAACATGGGTACTGCATGTTAATTAAATATGCCATTGCGGATAAATATTAAACATACAGATTAACTTAATTATTTGATTGCATGAAACTGTGATGGCAGCCCCATTCACTCCACAAGAGGAGACAGTGGAGATGGCAAAAGAACATCGGAATAGTGCTGATTTAAAGTTCTTTTCCATGGATGGTGGATGGTGCTATGACAGAGTGTCACAACTTTTGTCTCAGTGATTCTTTTGTTCTATGCTTCCTTATCTGATAAAACCTACGTTCTGACTGCTTGGGGAGAATATATATTAACATATTTCCTAAGTAAGATTTCATTCTTGGAGACCCAGAAACATTTTAAGAGACCCTGTAGATCTCCATAATGCTCTATTACGTAGTCTAACATTTAGTGTATTAGGGGAATATTATTCTAATCTCTTTTTTAGGAATGCTTAAAGATACTCATCTTACAGAAACTTACGTGATAATTGAAATTATAGAGAAGTAAGAATTAAACAAACTTACTTTTAGCCTAAAACTAGCTCTAGAATCTCTATGATTCTAAAGCAATAATAACAGTAATGGTTATAGTCTTGAATCTATTTTGTTTAAAGATTTTAAAATGACTCCTTGTTTACTTTTTCTTTTTAAGGAAAGTTTAATGAACAATTCATTCTCTATGCTCACTAACGCTATCAACCTTTTAAAATTCACCACTTTTTGCTTTTGGAAATTTGTCATAATAATAGCAAATTGCAATTAGCAGTTCTTTATACACTCATATTCAGAGAAATGGAAAAGACATGTGAATCAGGAAAACAATGACCTATTACTAACAAACCGTGATGTGCAGTTTTATTTCTCCCATTGGAAAAACCTGCAACTTCCTGCTAAATGGCTCTGTGTTCAATACACATTTGCTGGACTGAGATGTGCTATAATTAGAGCTATCACTAAATCATCACATTAGACCGCTTTCTAGTGGCCCATCCAAAACTCAGCAGGACAATCCCATCTCTTCTCTACAGGTGGAGAGCCACCGTAATATCCAGCAAGCCAGAGCTGCTCAGTGTCCTACTTGAAAACACTCTAAAAAGTGTCCTCTGATAGAGGAAAAATTGGATGCTTGAATGTGGGGATGCTTCCTGATGAGGAAAAAAAAATAGAGAAAGAAAACCTTCAATGGAACCTGAAGCAGCTCGGGGCAGTCTTTTATTACTTAGGAAGGCACATGTGAGGAGACAAGCGAGAAGAAAAAGTTGATTTTAAGTAATTTGGGGGAGAAAATGTGAGAGTAGAGGGGCTGAATGTCTTAAAATGAGAAAGATTCAGTACCTGATGATTGAAGGGCTGAAACATGAAATAGAATAAAAAGAATTTGCTACTCAGGCAGGGTTCTGCATCCAGCAGGAAGGAAAGAGTAAATTATAGGAACTGATCGGCTGGGTTTCCCTTTGCGTCTGTCTCATTTGCTGTGTAGTCCCACAATGAGACTACTTCTCCCTTTTCATTCTGTATATTATATATATACACATTTCTTTTCATTCTGTCCCGCCCCGCTCAGACCTTCATCCCCACACTCTTACCTTAACATCTGCACTCCCCTCCTGTACTTCAAAGTTCCAGAAATCAGAGTGCAGTTGCCAGAGTAATCACAGGGCTCAGCGTTTTAGAAATGTAAATGTAGTTGTAGCATTTAAGGTGGCATGATAGGGTGCAAATAACATTGCATGGGTATTTTAAAAAAAGAGATACCTTGACACCCAGTATCACTGACTAATATCTCCTGCGATCGTCAGCTGTCTCATATGTAAATTAAAGATATTAATACTAGCCCTCCCTCCTTCACAGGAGTGCTATAAAGTACAAGTTGCCAAAATAGCAGAAGCCTTTTAAAATGACAAATTCTAAGGCAGGAAACAACATATGCTGGAAAGGATGTGGAGAAATAGAAATGCTTTTACACTGTTGGTGGGAGTGTAAATTAGTCCAACTACTGTGGAAGACAACATGGAGATTCCTCAAGGATCTGGAACCAGAAATACCACCTGACCCAGCAATCCCATTACTGGGTGGATACCCAAAAGGTTATAAATCATTCTGCTGTAAAGACACATGCATACATATGTTTATCACAGCACTATTCACAATAGCAAAGACTTGGAACCAACCCAAATGCCCATCAATGATAGATTGGATAAAGAAAATGTGACACAAACACACCATGGAATATGATACAGCTATTAAAAAGAATGAGTTCACGTCCTTTTCAGGGACATGGATAAAGCTGGAACCCATCATTCTCAGCAAAAACTGAAACAGAAAACCCAGACACCACAAGTCGTCACTCATGACTGGGAGCTGAACAATGAAAACACATAAACACAGGGAGGGAAACATCACACACTGGGGCCTGTTAGGGATTGGGGGTCTAAGGGAGGGACAGCATTAGGAGGAATACCTAATGTAGATGATGGGCTGATGGGTGCAGCAAACTGCCATGGATGTGTGTACCTATGTAATAAACCCGCACGTTCTGCACATGTATCCCGGAAGTTAAACATAATATAAAAAAATGACAAAATTCTATTCAAACATGAGGCACTCTCCAGGTGAGGAGAAGAGAAATTATTTGTATAACTAAAACAAACTTTTTAAAAGGATATACAACATAGAGTTATTGATTTAACAGAAAATGTGTTTTATCTACAGCACATTTGGTTAAACACTTTGGCTTGTTTTTACCTCTACAGCATAGAGCTCACCTCTATGTTAAGTCCTGCTGACATTTTCAGTGTTTCACTCTAGGAAACAGCAGCATCCTTGCTGAATGGTCGTTATCCTTTCCGTACAGCTGTTGGCTCATCTGGAGCGAATGCACTATAAGAAGGAGAATTGGGATTTTAATTTACTAAGCAGGGAGGCAAATTATGTAATTAGCTGATAAGCAGTTAAGCAGAGAAGTAGCAGACGTAATCTTGTAGGGAACACGTTGGAATCACATAAGACTTATACATATTTTCTTACATTATTTCTGAATTTAAGAAATCTGCACTCTGCATAGAATTACTGAATTATATTCCATAAAAATTGAAGAACATAGGACCTGCATTTTTGGTTGTTTCTTTACATTTCATCTTTATTTTTTATAATTCACTTTTTTATTTTAATTTAAGATTATTTTCTTTTATGTGGTAATTTTTTGAAGACAAATTTGAAAATTTATTTTCATAAAACAATCGAAAAAGTCTAAAAGTATGTCTTCAAAATCCAGAATTTTCAGAGAGTGGAGACACCATTTTATAAGAATTTTTCAATAAATGATGCAGAGGATAGCATCAACTATGGGAATATGATACTTTGAAGAATATGATAGCAGTCCTGATTATGGGTTATATTGCCCATATGTAGAAAAGCAAATGGCAAGCCCTAGTATTCTGACTCATTACATTTAGTATTTATATGAGCCAGAAGTTGTAATGTCTAAAGTTCAGTGAGATGTATACATTTCTTATGCCTCAAGGTTTTACACCCTACTCTTTCAAGCTCACACTATATTGTTTTTAATACACTTATTGTGCCTCTAATAAAAATATTCAGCACTTTTTATAAAACTTGAATTTCATTTTGAGTATACTTTAACAATTTACAGTGAGTCTTCATGTTTCCTTTTAAATGTGGCTTGGTACTGTTTGTTGTTAATATCAATGGTCTGAAATGTTCCATCATTCAAGAATGCATGCAGTGTGATGGAGAATACTTAGACATCGAAAATGGGGACATGCTATAACTCAGAACTCACATAAATGGTTCCCAGAGAATCACTGCAAAGACTTTGGGGAAGACTGATGTACTCATTCTGATACTATTTTTATTTAGCCCTACCTTACTCCCAGAGATCAGAAACTGATGAGAAATGCAATTACTTTGGAGTTCAGTGTCACAGAGTTCTGACCTCGAGAGTTGAGGGCTCAAGTTCTAATGAAAGTATGTGTCTCTGTGTGTTTTATTAGCATTATTTAAACCAATGGGTATTTTTAAATGGTTGGCAATAAGTTAGTCAGGAAACTCATGATGGCGATTAATTTTGATTTTATACAGCAGATGTTTGCTCAGTGCCAAATAAACCTGTTCAATTTACCCCATGTCTTAACGTACCCTATCTGTTATTTACATGTGAGCACAGACACCACTGAGAAAAGAAATAGCAAGGGCATGGCAGGGGTATATCAAGACAGCTGGTGAGGTGATTGCTTACAAAATCAAAATTCTTGGCTGCAACTCAAGATTGAAAATAATTTAGGAACAAGGACCTTCTCTGTTTCTTTGTCTTCATTGCCTTGTGTTTAAGACCTTCAACTATAAACTTTCTGATTATCTGCACTGATAATCTGCATTAAGAGAATATGAGATAATACAATTAATGTTTTTAATACGTTCTAAATGTTCTCATTATCAGTAACATGCATAATTCACCAAGTACTTGATAATATTTGTACATAAGTAATATGTTTAAAATAAATTTGGGAGCATTCTCAACTCCCAGCAACTTGGTGCACATAGTTTTGTGGGTTTTCATTTATGTGGATGGATATTGATTGTCATATGAGTGTAAACTAGAATCTAGAGCTTCCATTTCATTAACTGCAGAAATATCAGACAGGATGATATTTTAAAAGAAAAAAAAAGCCTAGGGGGAATTATAAAGGAAGAGTCATAAAAAGGTAGTATGCGGACCTTAATTATTTCTATTTTCTTTTTCTCCCATATGCCAGCTATTTCTTCCACCTGCTACAAATGCTTCAGAATTTCTCCAAGTCCAGGTCAAGTATTTTTTTTTTAACCAAGACAAAACAGATGTACAAACTGAGAAAAACACATCAAGATTGTTTCTTTAACATCTTGGATTCATTTAACTTCTAATAACATTTATGAGGCCTACTATAAACAGAATCTTGTGCTGTCTTGAATGGTAAGATGTAAGCATATGGCTACTCAAGTATGATACAGATTGTAATACCTGCAAAATGGAAAGTATTCTTATCAAGTAGGGAGCTGTTCCTGTGATCATGGAAAAGGGGATTTGAGGAAAAGGAATTTACAAAATTTGAATTGGGTAGGATAAAAAAAAATAATGGAGTCTTGAACATCTAGTGCTGATTAGAGAAGGCAGTCCTGGTTTATTGGTGTATTAAACATATCCTGAATGTATCCTAGGCCTTAGGTATCAAGAAATTGGTTAAACTGGATCAACTAAAAATAGCCAGACTGAAATAAAATAAAATAAAATAACTACAAAGTCTTGTAAGGAAAGTCTGTAAGTTTAAAACTTTTCCTCAGATGAATTCTGTCATTAGAATGGAAATCTCATCAAATTTAACCCAGACTTTAAAATATGGCCATTTGAACTCTGAATTATCAATGCAGTCACTTTTGATAGCAAAATTCCAGGAGAAAATGTACATTTTTCATTAAGCTGAGTATTACTATATTCTCCAGACACTCATTTTTCTCACAAACCATTAATTCCTGCAACAGGGTTTTTGAATACTTTTTACCTGTGTGTGTTAACTCTTCACTAATGTAAAAAGCATACACACATATGTTATATTCATGGACCTGTTACTTCTTTGTTATTAAGAGAGATAAGACTGCACCTCCTCAAATTTTTTTAGCCTGCCAGAAATACTTAATTCAATTCGAAGACGTGAATATTACATCATCTCGGAGAAGAGTTTTATTAGCTTATCCAGAATGGGAATGCAATGCAATATATCTCAATTTAGTCTAGCCTTTCTAATAGCATGATGATTCTTTAGTGTATGATATATTGAATATTCTAAGATACACAATTATGTTTTCTTTGTAGGGGATTGTGATTATTTATTTCAGTGAAAACTTATCATTCAAGTCAATTTGAGCTTCTTAACTAACTTAACAAAATTAAATCCTAACTCTGACATGCAAATTTGTAAAACATGCTAGAGCATGACACAGATTATAAAATTTTTTTTTAACTTTATTATTATGATTTAAAAGAAATCTGACCAAAGTCCCTGGCAGCTATGAATCTAGAAGTGAATTAGCTTAGCACGGCCAAGGTATTTCATGTTCTTTGACATCACTTTTCATCTTCCACTGCATCTTCAGGCTGGCAAGAGGGATCTCAGAAAGGCTCTTCCGGTGAAATTGGTGGAGCAGTGGTATTTCCATTGAAATCTGAAGGCTGAAGAAGAAGCATCAATATACATTTCTTTCTTTCTGAGTAAAGCAATTGTTATCCTATTACACAACAAAATCTAGTTTTTATGATTTATCTTACCTTTCACACACAAAAAATTCAAAAATTGTTTTCTTATTTGATGCTCTACTTAATTTTTTTTAAAAAATCACTGTAGGTTTTACATCATGAAACATTTAAGTATTTTCAGGAAGAAGCCTACATTTTGAAATAATTTTTGTTTAAAAATATTTAGTATTAATGTATATTTGTGCAATTATAATTAGTCATTTTCAGCCATGTCCAATACCAAAATCGCCACTTGGAATCCCTAAAAGTGTATTTGAATATAATTCCCTACCGACCAGCAAACCTTCCTTGTCTTTTTCAATTAATAATTTTATTTTTAAATTAATCATTAATTACTTTTCTTAATAAAAATGGCATCATGTTTCTCTAGTTACTAAAGTGTATTTTCACCATTAAGAAAATGGTTATGTAGAATCAATAGACAGGCTTTTTTTTTTTTAGCACAGCTTTAGTCATCCTTTAAGCCAATTATACCATACAGCTACAGTTAAAAGGACCTAGGGGGTTTACACAGCATCCTTCATTATGAATTGTGCATGATACTATGAGTAGCTGTCTTCCAGTGTGTTCTGATAAGAACAGCACGGAAATTAATAAATAAAGTTCACACATGTCAAGGCTCCTTTCCTCATATATTTCTTGAGGACAGCCTTATTTACTTGTCTTTATTTTTTCAGTGCTTCACTGTATACCAAACAATTCATTTTAATATGCAATTTAAGAAAAATACATTAAAAGCTGTTTTACTTTACCTATAATTCAGAATAAGAAGAAAACATTCCCTTTGATTTTTATTTCTACCCTTGTAAAACATTGTTAAACAATTTTGTATTTTATTATGATGAGCTTTTATGTCAAGAATTACTTTCAGAGAACTACTAGATATATGTATAAATAGGAAGTTTCTTCTCATAAAGAAGATAAAAGTGATGAGGTAAAATTTAGGCAAAAAGAAAACAAAAAGGCTTGGAAATAGAAAAACAAAAACATCTACTTTTTAATTTATCTTCACCTGAATAATGAAAATATATTTATATAATTTATTTAGTAAGTAATATATGTGTATACAGTATGAAATGAAACATCTCAGCAATGTCAGTGCTCAAGATAAGTACTTTTTGCTGTTTCATGAGTTTATACTCTTTAATGACTACTCTATTTTACATTCCTACTAACAAGAGTACAAGGTTGCCGTTCTCTCCACATCATCACTGAAACTAGTAATTTTCCAACGTTTTTATAATGGCCATCCAAACAGGTGTGAGTTAGTAATGTCACTGTGGTTTTTGTTTCTATTTCCCTGATGATTAAGATGTTCAGCATCTTTTCATATACCTGGATGATATTTTCACATTCCTTTGAAGAAGTGACTTTTCAAGCCCTTTGCCAATTGCTTTAATTGGATTTCTTGGATTTTCACTATTGAGTTCCAGGAGTTTATTTTATATTTTAGATACTCATAACCCCTCATCAGACTTATAGTTTATACATCTTTCTCATTCCATTGGTTGTTTTTTCATTCACTGATATTTCCTTTGCTGTGTAGAAGATTTTTAGTTTGAGGTTTTATTCGATTTTGTTTTTGCAGCCTGTGCTTTAGTGTCTTTGCAAGGAATCATTATCAAGACCAGTGTCATGGAGGTGTCACCATGTTTTCTCTTAGACGTTTTACACTTTCAGGTCTTACATTTAAATTTTGAATTTACTTTGAATTTATTTTTGTGCATGATTAGAGATGAGGATTCATTTTCATTCGTCTGCATATGAATATCCAGTTTTTCCACCTCTACTTATTGGTGATTGTCTTTTACTTATTGTGTGTTCTTGGCACCTTGTCAAAAATCAGTTGGCTCTAAATATTTGGATTTAATTCTGGGCCTTTCTATTCTGTTCTATTGGTCTGTATGTCTGTTTTTATCTATACTGTTTGGATTACTGTAGTTTTGCACTATGTATTGAAATCATACATTGAGATGCTTCCAAATTTGTTCTTTTTGTTCAATATTTCTTTGGCTGTTTTTTTTTTAATAGTTCCATATGAATTGTAGCATTTTTTCTTCTATTTCTGTGAGGAATACCATTGGGATTTTGATATAAATTGCATTGAATCTGTAGATGACATGAATAGTATGGATACTTTAACAACATTATCCTCCAATTCAGGAACATAAGATATATTTTATGTGTATTCTTTAATTATTTTCAGCAATGTTTCATGTTTTCATGTTAAAGTCTTTTGCCTCCTTTGAGGTTTTTTAAAGTATTTTATTCTCTTCGATACTATTACAAATGAGATTATTTTCTTAATTACAATTTTTTTTGAGATAGTTCAGTTTTAGTGTATAGAAATATAGCTGATTTTTGTATAGATTTTATATCCTGCAACTTAGCTGAATGTAGTTATTAGTTCTAACGGTGTGTGTGTGTGTGTGTGTGTGTGTGTGTGTGTGTGTGTGTGTGACATCTTTAGAGTTTTGCACGTATAATGTCATGCCATTGGCAAATGGAGATAATTTGATAATTTTACCTCTTTCTTTCCTATTTGGATACCTTTTATTGATTTTTTTTTGCCCAATTATTCTAGTTAGTACTTCCAGTAATATGTTAAATAGAAGTTATGAGATTGGGTATCCTTACCTTGTTTGAAATAATAGAGAAAAATATTTCATTTTTCTACCATTGAGTGTGATGTTGGCTGTGTGCTTGCCAGACATGGCCTTTGTTATTTTGAGTTACATACTTTCTAAACAATCTTTTATGATAAAAACTTTCAACAGATTGTTTAACAGAAAGTTTTAACAGAAAGTTTTTATCATAAAAGGATGTTGAATTTTGTCACAGCTTTTTTACACCTATTGAGATAATTATGTCATTGTCATTTTTTATTTTGTTAATGTACTGTATCACATTCAAACATTTCTTTTGATCCATTTTTTTCTTCTTTTGGTATTACAAGTGTGATAGAACATTTGATATTGTTCCAAAGATTTTGAATGTTGTACACTTTTTAACAGTCTTGCTTTTTTTTTCCTGTTTTTATGTCAGTACAGTTAGTTTTATTGATGTCTTCATGTTTATGAACTTTCTATTCATCTGTGTTAAGCCAACTAATAATTTCAGGAAAAACATTCTTCATCTCTGTTATAATGCTTCACATTTCTAGTATTTCCTTTTAATATTTTCTTAGAATCTTTATCGCTCTGCTAAAATTATCTATCTGATATAGCATATTTTTTATTAGAAACATTAACATATTAACCATACTTATCTTCAATATTCTGTCACAGATTTCAACATCTGTGCCATATATGAGTCTGGTTCAGTTGATTGCTTCATCTTTTCACAGTGTTGATTTTCCTGCCTTTATGTATGCTTCATAAATTTTTGTTGAAATCTGAATATCTCCCATCACATAGTAGAGACTGATTCAACTCATTTTTGTGCTTGAAATGGACACTCCTTTCCTTCTGCTGTAATGGGGTTTCAGTTGATCCACACAGTAGTCTAAGTAGGTTTGAGTTTGTGGTTAATAAGGTTAAACTCACAGCACCATAGACTTCAAACGTCTATAGCAATACTTCGTCCTATTTTCTTTCTTTTTTTTTTTAGACAGAGTCTTGCTCTTATTGCCCAGGCTGAAGTGCAGTGGCACAATCTTGGCTCACAGCAACCTCTGCCTCTTGGGTTTAAGCAATTCTCCTGCCTCAGTAGCTGGGACTACAGGCACCTGCCACCATACCCGGTTAAATTTTTGTATTTTTAGTAGACAGAGTTTCACTACATTGGCCAGGTTGGTCTCAAACTCTTAATCTCAGGTGATCCACCTACCTTGGCCTCCCAAAATGCTGGGATTACAGGTGTGAGCTTCCATCCTATTTTTCTTGTGACTTCTTTTTTGAACCTTAGAGCTGTGCTGAATACCTCTTCCACGCTCAGATTTGGGACTTTCCATTGCACTGGAGCACGTAATCTGTTTCCAATTTTGTTTCTGCTCTTTTAGAGAGGAGGAAGATTCAACACAAGACCATTTTATAGAAATCTAATATTCTATGCTAAAGAAAATTAAGAAATAATATTTATTGTGCCAGATAATGTGTGTTCAAATCACTTGAGAAACATGAACAGTTTCTTTTCCACCCAAGTCCATTCATGTAAGACAAGGCCCTACTAAAAGATTTCTACATTTATACCTGTCTCCCAAGCGTTTCCACGCAATTACAGACTATAAGAGGAATGATTCAATTCCAGATTTGCTTTATTCAAATAATAGACATAATTTTCTCAATTTCTAATATACAATCCAGCTTTTGGAAAGTTTGGAAATGTGCTATAGTACATATGACTGTTAGGAGGCTAGAAATTACTTCCTTTCATTGGCAGCTTAACTTGGATTCATAGGAAGATGTATGTGTGTGTTATGTGTATATGTGTGTAGGTGTATGTGTGTATATAAAATAAGATATAATCACTAATTTATTAACAAGTAAGACTGTAATATCTTAGTCTTAAAAATAAATAATTGTTTTATATTGAGAAATATCTGTTTATAACATTGGTTGGAAACAAACATTTTTAACAAACCAGTGAGCTTGTAGCTCTACCCAGTAGCAAATATAAACAATGAGTGAATGAAAATCTGAAAGATAATAATTCACAACAATTTTCTCCATGTAAGACCAATTTTAAGACCAGGGTGCCACCGTTTTTTTCAAAAGAAAAGGAGAACGTGGAAATTATATGTTAAGAAGCCATGTACTTGCAAAAATTTGGTGTAATAAAAATCCATTTAATTTTTCTAATGCAAAGAAGTTATCTTATATAACATAATGAAGAAGTATGCTTGTCTCTATTCTTCAGGCTTTGACTAAACTATTCTGCTAACAAAATACTGATATGTTGTGTTTTTAAATGTATAAAGAAAATGTTATATTTTTTGTTTTCATGCCATGTTATGTTGTCGGTTATCAGTGTTTACAAGATTTTAATAAAAAAATCACTTTCCCGTCAGCAGAGAGGATGGTTTATAAACTGGGATGAATTTAATTGGCATCAGCTGGTCATTGTGGCAAAAAAATGTAGATTACTTATTTTGAAAGAATTTGTTTACAGTAAAAATTTATAACTACCTGCTTATAAAATTGTACCAGTTGATTTAAATTTATTTTCTCTGTATTTGGAAAAAAAGTCCACAAATTATATATTAATCATAAATGTAAAATATAGGTTTTGGAAACCTATATTTTAGTTTTATGATTTAAGGCTGTTTTGGAACTGCTGCTTTGATGTTTGGTTCTATGTAATTTATTTTGACAACTCTTTTAATGTTGAAAAACATGCACTTATATTGGCAATTTGAAAGATATTATGAAGTCTTCTTATAAAGGAAGAATCTTCCCCTAACAAATGTATGTGTGTGTTCTGTGTATATGTTTGTAGGTGTATGTGTGTATATAAAATGAGATATAACCACTAATTTATTAGTAAGAATGTAATATAGTAGCAGCCTTAAATAAAAAGGAACTATTCTTTTTTATGGAGAAAAGTTGATGTTTGTAACTTTAGTTGGAAATACAATTATAACAAACCAGTAATATTATAGTTCTACCCAATGACAAATATAAACTTTGAGTGAAAATATTAACAATTATTTCTAAATTAAATTATTTTCTGGAGATTATTTCCAAAGCATGTAAGTATTTTTCAAGAAAATATGCTTTATGTTGGTTCTTAATAATCACCATTTTGCATTTGTGATTTAATAAAAAATAAGGTAAGGAGATATATTTAAGGCACATTTAGAAAATGTCATTGATATAGAACTTCAATTTTATTTGATGATGGATTAATGTTCAATATAATTTTCTGCTGTCTGAATCTTAACTTCAGTAAATTTTAAATATGCATATGATTAACCCTGAAAAAGGCTGAATATGTGTCTCAAATACAAAGTTTCATAGTTTAATATGAATTGAAGAATAATCAGTTATGGCATAGGATAAAATTTTTCTATTTTTAGGCAAGTATTAAGAATTTGGCATAACATTAAAATATTTTGGCAAAATAACTTAATATTTCAACAAATGCCCATTTAACACAAAAATCTGGGCATATACACAGTGTGCAGACACACATAAGTCAAAGACTTTTTCTTTAGACATGTTTATAATAATAGATAACCATTAAGTGTGGCACATACATATTCTATATTTTTTTTCAGATGCTAGCACTATTAAGGATATTCTATTTATGACCTGTGTAGGAACTGAGCAATAATAATGTGACCCAAATATCACTTTAAAAGCTTTGAGGAAAGCAAGTCATCGTAGGACAAAATGAAAATTCATCCTATTTATTCATGTGTCATAACACACATGGAAACCTTAAACACATGAAATTTGTAGTCCTGGGTGACAAAATTATATTTATCACATTTGGTTAACAATCTATCTTCAGATTTATGAAGTCCTTTGATTTCTAATGATGCTAGCTTAATTCAGGCCTCCATTACTTCTCCCTCTGAACTTTGTAAAGATTCACATTTTTATTTTGGCCTTGACTCATTGTGTTGTCTTAAATACTCTTTTTTAGTGTCACTTCCTGTTCTGGAAAAGATAGACATTAGTTGTTCATATTACACTGATAAAATTTGAAAGAACATTTGTAGAAAGACGTTTGTTACACTTCACTGAGAAGTGAGAATGGCAGATTATAGGAAAAGTAATGTCTGTTTCCCAGAGGTTAGCTAAAAGCTCCATGATTCTAATCATGAAGAAGCAATAAGAAGTTTAAACTTTTAATTCTCCAGGAAATAATGCTTAGTTTTATCACAAAGAGATAAAATTTTGCTTAATGCTGTGTTTTCTTGTTTTCTTGGTGCATCTTCTGTGATCTAGATGAATATATAGATAACTATTTCTCTCTTCATGGTATCCTAAGAGAAATATCTTTCTCCAAATAACTGTTGCATCCCTTTAAATAATAGGCCAATTAGGAAGTTACTTAAAAAATGGTAAAATTTTAGTTGAGTTTTATTTAGAAGCTACTATATTCCCAAGATCATGAGAAACCTTAAGTCAAATTAGCATTGTCAGATGTATATTTTAAAATTATGGAATCTATTTTAAACATCTCTCTAAACATAAAGTATTATCTCATAACATAATCTTTAGTTGTTTGTAGACTTTGTTCTTCACTTTGAGAGACATCATGACTTTTATCAGATCTTTTCAATGGATTAAAAAAAGATTTATAGGAGAATAATAAAAATACAATACATTTAATATATTTACATTATTTAATTATGTGCTTTGAGTTGTTGTTAAGCCATAGTGAACCATAAAACCATAATCAAGAAAATAAAAATATTCATCCTACCTATAGGTTTCATGTTTCTGTTATCTCTTCAAATCACCACTCTCTCCCAATTCCTATTCTACACACCAGAGTTAACTATTTACCTGTTTTCATTAATTTGCATATTTTAGAAATGTGTATTCACTGGCTCACTCAATGTGTATTATATTTTTATTTGGTCTTTTTCACTTAACATAATTATTTTAAAATTAACCCAATTTGTAGTATGTATTAATGTATATTTCTTTTTAATGTTAAGCAGTATTCTACTGCATGGATACATCACAGGTTATGTATATATTCAGGTGTTGATGGACTTTGAGTTGTATTCAGTTTTTCACCTCATTAGATTTTGCTTCCTAGATACTATTTTAGAATATTTACATTTATATTCATGAAAAATATTAGTCTAAAGTATTTTTTATGTAATATTTCTCTCTAGTTTGAGTATTGGGATTGTATTGATAATGAAGTGGAAATTATTCTACCCTTTTTAATTTAATGAAATAATTCATGTAGAATTGCTATTATTTACTTTTTAAATTTTTAGTCGAATGCAGTATCAAGTCATCTGAAACTAGAATTTTTATTATGGCAAAGATTTAACTAAAAATCCAACAATTTAAATAGGTAATGGGTTAGTAATGGTATCTGTTTCCTCAAGGTGTTCATTTAATCAATGGTGGATGATTCATTGACATCAAGTGCAATTTTGACATGTTTATGTATTAAATTTTATATAGGAAATGCTGAAATGTAATTTATCTCATTTTTGATTGTATAAGTCTGTTCTTACACTGCTAATAAAAACATACACAACACTGGGTAATTTATAAAGGAAGGAGGTTTAATTGACACACAGTTTAGCATGGCTGGGGAGGCTCAGGAAACTTATAATCATGGCGGAAGAGGAAGCAAACACAACCTTCTTTTCATGGCCACAGCAAAGAGAAGTGCAAAGTGAACTGAGGGGGAATGATTAGTTCTCATGAGAACTCACTGTCAAGGAAACAGCTTGGAGGTCCCTCCCATAACACATAAGAATTATGGGAACTACACCTCAAGATGGGATTTGAGTGGGGATGCAGCCAAACCATGTCACTGATATAGATAATTTTTGTCTTCTTACTTTTTTCTGATCAATATTACCAGAAGTTCATCTATTGTATTGATTTTACAGATCGTGGTTTTTATTTAAATTGTTTCCTTTATTATGTTTGTATTTTCAATTTCATTGACTCTCTCTGATATTTACTATTTGATGTCTTCTACTTACATTGGTTTCATTGTTTTTTCTTTTTTAATTTGATTTCTATTGATAGATAATAGATGCATATATTTTGGGGGGATGTGATAATTAAGTACATTCATATACTTTGTGAAGGTCAAGTCTATTTAATAGGTATGGATATTAAATGTTTGTCTTTAAAGTAAGTTACAGACATTAATATTCTGATCCAGCTATTTTGAAATAAAAATAAATTTTTATAAACTATAGTCAATCTACTGACCTGTCAAACACTGTCTTTCTTGTATAAAACAGCATAGTGGTACACATTAATCAACCTCTCTCATCCCGTCTCCACCCTAACAATCCCAGCCTCTAGTAATCAATCATTTACTCACTATTTTCATGAGATCTACCTTTCTAGCTCCCACATATGGGTGAGAATACATCATATATATCTTACTGTGCCTGTTTTTTTACACTTAACATAATAAACTCCAATTTCATTCATGTTGTGAAAAAAACATAATTTTATTCTTATATATGGATAAATAATATTTTGTTGTTGGTTGATGAATTATTTTCTCTTGTATTGGGTACTTAGATTCCATATTTTGGCTATTGTGAATAGCCAAAAATGTTCAATAAACATAGGCACACAGATATGTCTTTGGTACATTAATTTTCCTTCTATTGGGCACATTGCCAGTAATAAAATTGCTGGGTTATATGGTGTTTCTACTTTCATTTCTTTGAGGGACCTCCATACAGTTTTCCATTCTTGCTGTACTAACAAATATTCCCACCAAAGGTGTAGGAGAATTTGCCTTTTCCACATCTTACCCAGCATCAATTCCCTGCCTTTTTAAAATAAGCCATTTTACCTGAGTGATATGATATCTCACTGTGGTTCTGATATCCATTTATCTGAATATTAATAATGTGGCATCTTGGGGTTCACTCAGGGTAGTGACAGAAATATTAGTTATAGCATATAGTTACCAACCCTTTTGGAAGGCCTAAAGGTTTTTTATTACTTGACTGAAGTCAGCCTTGTCCCTTTAGTTAAATAATTTGATAAACTCCCCACATTCCTTTATCTCTATTCTAACTAGCTTGTTGACTCATGTAATCTTTGAGCCAGACTTGGAGGGAGGTTGACCAGGGAGATTGTCCTTTAATGATGTTTGCTCTGGGCATCTGTACCTGAGCTTCAATCTTTCAAAGAACTACTCTCTTAACCATGTTAATTATCCACAAGTGTATTTACTCAAAGCCTTTGTTGTTAAATATATGATGAATAAATGTGAGGAAGGAGAACTAGTGGGGGTCAGGTAGCTGCGATCCTGGGAAGCACATGACCCCCTAGTCCACTTGTTCACTGTACTCTGAATTTGAGTGTAGCAGAATCAGGGTCCATTGGAAAGACCCCCGCAGGTGGTGACCCAAGGTTACCAATCACAGTGGAACATTTTTATATACCTGTGGGTCATTTGTATGCCTTCTTTGAGAAATGAGAATTCAATCTTTGGCCCAATTTAAAACAGAATATCTGTTTTTCTATTAATTTCTTTGAGCTCCTTCTATTATGGGCATGAATAACTCATCAGAGATAGTTTGCAGATATTTTCTCTCATTCTGTGTGTTGTCTCTAGACATTATGGATTTTTTTTTTTTAGCTCTTTAGAAGCTTTTTAGTGTAATATACTCAAATTTGTCTATTTTTGTTTGTGTTGCCTATGTTTTTGTGCTCTTACCCATAAAATAATTACCTAGAACAATATGCTGAAGTGTTTTCTCTGCATTTTCTTCTAGAAGTTTTATAGCTTTGTATCTTACATTTTGATCTTTTTTTTTAGAGAAAGAAGTAGA
>PVKP010017193.1:0-46651 GCA_004027715.1 Plecturocebus donacophilus
TTGTATGTTTTCTTTTGAGAAAAGTCTATTTAGAGTTTTTTTTTTTTTTTTTTCTTTTTGAGACAGGGGCTCCCTCTGTCACACAGACTAGCATACAGTGGTGCCATTTGAGCTGACTGCAATCTCCGCCTCCTGAGCTTAAGCAGTCATCACACCTACACACCACCATGCCTGGCCAATTTTTGTACTTTAGAGACAGGGCTTCACCATGTTGCCCAGGCTGGTGTTGAACTCCCGGACTCATGAGATTCATCTGCTTTGGCCTCCCAAAGTGCTGGGATTACAGGCATGAGCCATTGCTCCCAGTCTATTCAGGCTTTTTACCCATTTTTAAATAAAAAATTATAAGAATTATTGCTATTGTCATTTTTGCTATTGAGTTCCTAATATATTCTAGATATTAATCCCTTGTCAGGTGCATAGTTTGCAAATACTTTCTCCCATTCTCTATGTTGTTCCTTTACTGATTGTTTCCTTGCTATGAAGAAGTTTCAAGTGTGATATAATCTCATTTGTCTATTTTTACTTTTTTTGCCTGTGTTTTTGAGGTCTTATTAAAAAACTCCTTGGCCAGTCTAATTTCATAAAACATTTCCTTCTAGTAGTTTCATGTCTTACATTTAAGTATTTAATTCATTTTGAGTTGATATTATTAAACGGTGAGAGAGAGAGGTCTATTTTCATTCTTCTTCATATGGATATCCAGTTTTCCCCCATTACTACTTATTGAAGAAACTACCCTTTCTTCAGTGTGTGTTCTTGGTGACTTTGTCAAAAATTGGTTGGCTGTAAATGCATGGATTTATTTCAAGATTCTCTATTTTGTTTCATTGATCTATGTGTCTATTCTTATACCAGTACCATTCTGTTTTGGTTACTATAGCTTCGTACTACTGTCTTTTGAAGTCAGGTAGCATGATGCTTTGAGCGTCATTACGTTTGCTCAAGATTGCTTTGTCTGTCTAGGGTCTTTTGCATTTGCATATGAATTTAAGATTATTTTTCCTATTTCTGTGAATAATGCCATTGGTATTTTGATGAGAATTTATTTGAATCTGTAGATTGCTTTGGATAATATGAACATTTTAACAATACTAATTCTTCCAGTCAGTGAACACGGGATATCTTTGCATTTATTTGTTTCCTCTTCAATTTTTCACCTTCATTTTTATCAGTGTTTGATAGCTTTCATTGTAGAGTTCTTTCACCTCCTTGATTAAGTTTATTACTGGCATTTTTTCTTTTTGTTGCTATCATAAGTAGAATTGTTGTGATTTCTTCTTCAGATAATTTGATATTGGTGTACAGAAATGCTACTTAGTTTTGTATGTCGACTTTGTATCCTGCAATATTATAAAATTTATTTATTAGTTCTAACAGACTTTTGGTGGGTCTTTAGGGTTGTCAATGATCATATTGATATATATGATTATATTGTCTGCAAAAAGGGACAATTTGTCTTCTTCCTTTCCAATTTCCAATTTGGAAACCCTTTATTTCTTTCTCCTGTGGAATTACTCTGGATAGGACTTCCCGTACTGAATAAAAGTGGTGAAATATTTTCATAAATATGAAAATTTATGCTGAATAAAAGGGGTGAAAATGAGCATTCTCATTTTGTTCAATATTTTGGAATAAAAGTTTTCAGTTATTTTTCACTCAGTGTGATGTTAGTTGTGGTTTTGTCATATATGCCTTATTGTGTTGAGATATGTTCCTTCTATACTCAAATTGTTGAGAATGTTTACCGTGAAGTGATGTTGAATTTTATTAAATGCTTTTCAGCATCTATTGGAATAATCATATAGGTTTTGTCCTTGATTATGTTAATGTGATAGATCATGTTTATTGATTTGTGTATGTTGAACCATGCTGGTATCCTGGATGAATCACACTAGATCATGGTCAATGATCCTTTTAATGTGCTATTGAATTTAGTTTGCTAGTATTTTATTGAAGATTTTTGCATTTTTGTTAATCATAGATAATGGTTTGTAGTTTTCTTTTTTGTTGTTTCCTTGTCTGGTTTTTGTTATCAGGGAAATGCTGGCCTCACAGAATGAATTTGGAAGTATTCCTTCCTCCTCAATTTTTTGAAGTAGTTTGAGTAGAATTGGTATTCTTTAAATACTCGATAGAATTCAGCAGTGAATCTGTCAGGTCCTGAGCTTTTCTTTGATGGGAAACTTTACATTATTGTTTTGTTTTTGTTATTCATTATTGGTCTGTTCAAGTTTTCTATTTCCTCATGATTTGATCATAGCATGCTGTATGTTTCCAGGAATTTATCTTTTTTTTTTTTCTTTGACATGGAGTCTGCTCTGGTTGAATTGCAGTGGTGCAATCTTGGCTCACTGCAATCTCTGCCTCCCAGGTTTAAACTGATTCCCCTGCCTCAGTTAAAGTAGCTGGTACTACAGGTGTGCACCACCATGTCTGGCTTATTTTTTGTATTTTAGTAGAGATGGGTTTCACCATGTTGGCCAGGATGATCCTGATCTCTTGACCTCATGATCTGCCCACCTCAGCCTCCGAAAGTGCTGAGGTTACAAGTGTGAACCACCACACCCGGCCTATCCATTTCTTCTAGGTTTTACAATTTGTTGGTGTATCGTTGGTTGTTTGTGGCAATCTCTTATGATCCTTTGCATTTCTGTGATATCAGATGCAATGTACCCTTTTTCATCTCTAATTTTATTCAGTTGAGTGTCAATTTTTTCTAAGGCTAGCTAAAGTTATGTCGATATTGTTTATCTTTTCAAAAACCCAACTCTTTGTTTCATTGATTTTTTAAAATTCTATTTTGTTTGTTTATGCTCTGACCTTTGTTATTTCTTTCGTTCTACTTATTTTGGGCTTAGATTGTTCTTGTTTTTCTAGTTCCTTAAGGTGTAATGTTAGGTTGTTTGTTTAAGATCTTTAAACTTTTATCATGTAGGTATTTATTGCTGTAAACTTTCCTCTCGGCGTTGCTTTGATGTATCCCTAGGTTTTGGTGTGTTGTGTTTGCATTTTCATGTGTCTCAAGGAATTTTTATATTTTCTATTCAATTTCTTTAATGACCTGTTGATTGTTCATGAACATGTTGTTTAATTTTCATATATTTGTAGAATTTCTAAAGTTCCTCCTGTTGTTTATATCTAGTTTGATTCTATTGTGATCAGAAAAGAAACTTGATATTATTTTAATTTTTAAACATTTGTTAAGACTTGTTTTGTGGGATAACAGATGTGGTCTATCTTGGAGAATATTTCATGTGCTGTTGAGAATAATGTTTATTCTGTAGTTACTGGGTGAAATGTTCTGTAAATGTCTTTTAGGTACACATTTCTTATTTATTCTTGTTTGTTTTAATATATTTTATCTCTCTTTAGTCATTCTATCCTATTATATATTTTCATTAGTTATTGCTTGGGTACATGAAAGTATTAATTTTTTGAATGTTAATTTTATAATATGATATCCTCTTTATTTCTTTTTGCTTGTTTAAGCTTATTTTGTTATTTATTATCTCGGTTTTTACAAGTATACAATTATATATTGTGTAAATAGAGAATTTTACTTTTTTGGTTTCTAATTTTAAGGTCTTTAATTGTTTTCTCTTGCCTTATTGCCTTGACTAATGTATCCAATTGAACGTTAAGTAGTAGTGGATGCAATACATATTTTTCTTATTTTTTACCTTAGTACAAATGCTTCTAATGTTTTCTTTTGAAATGATATGATGGTTTAGAATTGAGTTACCTAGTAGTTTTGTTTATCTCTTTTGTTGAGTTTTTCCAGTTCTAAGACCAGCATTTTATATATATCCATCAGTACTTATTTTAATAAATGACTATAGAATATTATCTGTTATAGGATTTTCCAAAATATATGCAGGTAACCAACCATATGCTTTAATATAAATTAAAATATTTCTTTATATTGAACCATCCTTACATTCTTATAATAAATCCTAATTGTTCTTGATGCATTAATATTTTTGTATGTTGTGGATTACTAATATTTTATTTAGAATTTTTCATCAATATTCATAAGGTAAATATATAGACTTTGCTTATGCTATCTTTATCAGTTTTAGGTATCATTGTTATACTAGCTTTATAAAAATATTTTGAGGTTTTCATTTTTACCTTCCTATTTTTTTGGAATAATATACATAGCATTTTGATTATCTGATCTTTAGATATGTGGTAGAATTTTCCTAAAAAATTATCTAGTCTGAAACTTCTGAAAAATGAAACATTAATTTGATCACTTTTCACTATTTTGTATGGAAATTGCTTGACTTATACTTTCTATATCTATTGGGGTAAGTGTAAATTATGTGCTAGGAAATTATGCATTTCAGCATATCTTGGTTTTCAAATTTATTTACAGAGTTGAGCAAAGTAGTCCCCATGATTTTGAAAATGTCATTTCTTTTAATGGTTATTGGTCCTTTGTCATTTTTTATTTTCTCTTAAATGCATGTCCCAGTAGTTTGTCTATATTGATTTTTTTCCTCAATGAAAGAGGATTTTCATTTATTCATTAGTTGTACTATTTCTTTATTTTCTACTATATCCCTTCTGCTTTTATTATTATTTTTGTTCTCTTTGGGTTACATTTTTCTTTAGTTTGGCAGAGTTTATAATTTAATACTTATACTTTTATTCTTTAATTTTTATTTTTATAAGGCTATTGTTTAAGGATATCAGTTTTTCTTATTTGTTTGTATTATATATATCCAATATTTAATGTTATTACCATATGCTAGAAATTCTGCAATTTTAATCTTTTTTGCTTTTCAGATGAGTTGTTTAGTAGAGAGGATTTTTTTTTTTTTAATTGTATTTTGGGCTCTGGCGTGCATGTGCACATCCTGCATCCTGCAGGATTGTTGCATAGGTACATACATGCCATGGTGGTTTGCTGTCTCCATCTCCCCAGCTCCCCTGCACCCCCGTCGCCTACATCAGGCATTTCTCCCGGTGTTAACCCTCCACATCCTCCCTGACCCCACACCCCACCTAGCCCAGTGAGTGTTGTTCTCTTCCCTGTGCCCAAGTGTTCTCATTGTTCATCACCCGCCTATGAGTGAAAACATGTGGTGTTTGGTTTTCTGTTTTTGTGTCAGTTTGCTGAGAATGATGGTTTCTAGATTCATCCATGTCTCTACAAAAGACATGAACTCATCGTTTTTTATGGCTGCATAGTATTCCATTGTGTATGTGTGCCACATTTTCTTTGTCCAGTCTATCATTGATAGGCATTTGGATTGGTTCCAGGTCTTTGTTATCATAAACAGTGCCACAACAAACATACTGTGCATGTGTCTTTATAATCCTTTGGGCATATATCCAGTAATGGGATTGCTGGGTCAAATGGAATTTCTATTTCTAGATCCTTGAGGAATCACCACACTGTCTTCCATAATGGTTGAACTAATTTACACTCCCACCAGCAGTGTAAAACTGTTCCTTTTTCTCCACATCCTTTAGTAGAGAGGTTTTTAAAAAACATTTTTAATGGCTTTCGAATTTTCCTATTTTTTCCTTAGAACTAGCATAGAACTTATTGAAATTTTCTTTGTGCTCTAATAATATATAGTAAGTCTCTGTGATTGGTCCATTTATACGTTACAAAAAGTTAACAAAACTTCATAAATATGAAAGTTTCAATACATATCCCCATGTACTACCTTGATGATTATTGTTTAGGATTTTTATAACATTACTTATGTCTTAGTCAGTTCAAGCTGTGTATTAGTCCATTTCTCCTGCTATAACAAAATTGCATAGACTCAGCAATTTATAAATAATAGAAATTCATTTCTTCCAGTTCTGAGGGCTTGGAAATCCAACATGAAGATACTGGCAACTTTGGTGTCTGGTATCATATTTGTCACATTAATTATCTTATTACTACTACTATTATATTATATAATGTCCTTAGTACTTAGTTTTCTTTACTTAGGCTTCTATTATTTAGTTTTATCTGTTTTAAATGATATTATTTGACTCCCACATATTATTTATGAAATAGTTTTATTTTTTCTAATTTCTTCTTTTTATCTTCTGTGTCTATCCATTTATTTTAGCTGTTCCTACTTTGTCATATGTTTAACATATAAGATTTTATACTATTCTTTCGTCTTCTTTTTCTTTTTTTTTTGAGATGGAGTTTTGCTCTTGTTGCCCAGGCTGGAGTGCAGTGGCATGATCTTGGCTCACTACAACCTCTGCCTCCCAGGTTCAAGCAATTCTCCTGCCTCAGCTCCCAGTAGCTGGGATTGCAGGCATGCACCACCATGCCAGGCTAATTTTGTATTTTTAGTAGATATGGGGTTTCACCATGATGGACAGCTGGTTTCGAACTCCTAACCTCAAGTGATCCAACTGCCTTGGCCTCCCAAAGTGCTGGGATTACAGGCGTGAGCCACTGTGCCTGGCTATTCTTTCTTCTTTATCCCCACCTTTCTATTAGCCTTAGACTTATACTTAAGCATATTCAATTATTATTAATTTTTATTAATTAATAATAAAATATTATTTTATTATTATTTAAATATTATTATTTATCTTTGTTATAACTTATCTGGCGATCTCTTGATTATATAAGGCTTGTCCCCTAGTAGCTTCCTTAAGTATAGCTTGTGAGTACAATATTTCCTGAGACTGTCCACATATAAAACAGCCTTGGTATTTCAAGGATAGCTTAGTCAGATAGAAAGTTCTTTGTTCACATTTTCTTTACTCCTTTCTTGAAAATATTGCACTACTGATGTCTTGCTTTGTATAATTTTGTTGCAATATCTTCCAATAACCTTTGTATCTTTCCTTTAGAAGTCACTTGGTCTTTTGCCTATTGCTACAGATTCACTTTTCTCTTTTAAGGCTAACAATTTTATTATGGAATATCTTGGCAAGTAAGATTTTTAGGTACATTGCTGGCTTCTTCAATATACAGATTCATATTCTTTTCTTTACAGAAATTTTATTTATTGTGATTTTAAATATTTATTCAGTTCCATTGTTTTCTTTTTTTTTTTTCCTAGGATTTCCATTATATCTGATGGATCTTCTTTGCCTGTCTTTTATATTCAGTTTTTTTCAGATTGATTCTATTTCTTTCTTTCCTTCTTTTTTTTTCTTTTCTTTTTTTCTTCTTGAGACAGGGTCTCACTCTGCTACCCAGGTTGGAGTGCAGTGGTATGAACACGGCTCACTGGAGCTTCAATCTCCCCAATTTCAGGTGATCCTCTCATCTCAGCCACCTGAGTGGCTGGGATTACAGATGTGTGTCAACACATCTGGCTAATTTTTGTTTTTGTAGAGACTGGGTTTCACCTGACAGGTGTGAGCGACGATGCCTGGCTTGGTTCTATGTATTTCTGACATGATTATGTCATTTTTTACTCAGTTGTTTTCATTTCACTTTTCAATTTCTCTTATTACACCTTCATTGGATCTATTCTCCCTTTGGCATCTTCCAATTTTATTTTCATTTTCAGAAAATTTGGTCTTTTTTAGTTTCTTCTGACTTCTGTCAACTCTTGTTTCTCATGGTTGTGTTTATATTTCTTTACTGCTTTATGTTTTTAAAATGTTCTACTAGAACTTAAAAACATCTGAAAATGCTCACTTAAAGATATTTACTTCAGCTTAAGGTGTTGTATTTTATGGATGTCTTATGGTGAGAATTTTCATCAGCTGAAATATTTGATTTTCATGTTCTGTTTTTTTCCCTAATACTAAGTTGCATCGATATTGTTGCTATTTTCTGGGTATTTTTAAACGTATTTATTTCTACCAAACAATAGTAGGCAGATATCATGGGTCTGGGTAGATTATCAGGTTTCTTAAGAACACCCTTCGTTGTTATAATAAAGTGCAGTTTTAAAAAGATGGTGTCCTTTCTTGCGGGGTAGGGGGAGGGGTGCAGGTTGGAGAAGTTTGTATGTCTTCTGAATTTGAGAATTCTTTTATTGTAGGACCTTAATTTTCACTGTTTATAATTCTTTCCCATGGTCACCAAGACTATAAAGTACTACCAACCCTTTGAAATGAGTTCCCTCCGACCCCAAAGTGGTACCTTCCTAAGAACCCAACCTCTGATTTGACACTCTTTTGCCTTTCTTTTTGTTACCCCCATTTCAGGGTAATCTGCTAGGTCTGAGACCTATTCTAAGTATTTCTCCATTCAGTGCTGAACTTATTTTTGGGAGACTGTGTGATTTACTTTTCATCACTGTTAACATCATAATGCATTTTCTTATTTTGTTTATTTTTTTCAGACATCTTTGGTGCTGCTGTAATAGGTGCACTGAAGCTGGCTCTGATGGTTTTGAAGTGTTTGTTTTCCAACTCGCATGGAACTTTATGTTTGTAATATCCTCTGCATGCTCTAAGCATAGTCACAGGTGATTTAATCTGCTCTCCTTCTTTTTCTGTATAGTTTTAGAAGGATTTATTAAAGGATTTAGATGTAGGTGACCGATACTGTACTATAGATGTCCTGGAGGTTATTATCTTTTATTTCTTCAGGGATGTTTTTAAAATTGTTTTGGTTCTTATTATTTTTTTTTTAGAAATTAGACATCAGGTAAAGTGCCAGTCTATTGACAGTAGGTGATCTCTCATTTTAGCTGGCGACTTGAAATTTTCTCTTTTCCTTGGTTTTCAGCACTTTCTCTGTGATGGGCCTGCTATTTCCTCCTGCTTGTGGTTTATCTGCTTTTTCAATTTATGGCTTGATGTCCTTAATCAAGCTATAAAGATTCTCAACTATTATATTTTAAAATATTGATGTTGATCCAGTTTCTCTCCCGCTTCTTTTCGAACACAAATTACACGTATTTTCAGCCTCTTCTCTATATTCCTCGTCCTCTTCTTAGTAGTTTCTTTTCTTTTATCTTCCTTTTGGATATTTTTGCTTTATGGGTATTTTTTTCTGACCTATCTGTCTTCATTTTACTATTTCTCTGTTCAGAGTGCCTAATGTGCTGTTACACCCATTTATCAAGTTAATTTCAGTTATAGTACCGTCCATTTATCGAATTTACGTATTCTTATGGTTTTCGGTTATTTGCTAAAATTCTCAACATTTTCTTTTTTAGGGTGACCAACCCTCCTGGTTTACCAGGAATGAGGGACTTCCTGGGACACAGGACTTTCAATACCAAAACTGGGAAAGTTCTGGACAAATTCGAATGAGGTGGTCATTCTACTTTTATCTTCTTAAGCTTATTGAGGAGCATTATCTTAGAATCTGACTTGTATAACTCCAACATATAGAATATATTTCTACCATTTTTTCCCTCCTTTCTTTTTATGATATCTTGTCTCCTTGCATGTTTGGTTACTTTGAACTGTGTTGAAAAATATAGTTTTAAAGTAGTTTATAAAAATAATTTGAAGCATACCATAAGGTTATTCTTTCCCACAGAGAATTTATGTTTGTCTCTGCCAGATGTGTAAGGTCACCATCACTCTAGGGAGCCTGATACTTTAGAAAAATGGGATTATCTTAATCTAATGATGATTCCAAGCTGAGACAACTCTTCTGCAAGAATCTGACTATATCCCTTTTTTCTTAATTCTAGGATTAACTCTTTGAGTTCTCAAACAAACCTTTGGAGTTTGCCAAGGCCATCTCATTTTGTTGAGCCCTAGATTTCAATCTCTGTTCTACTAATTCTGTAAGACTATTAAAAATACTACAGAAACCTTTAAGTTGTTCCCTCCATTTTAAGCAAATACACTCTGTTTAAAAAATTTAAAACTTGTTACTTAATTTAAAAAATGCTTAGTTTTCCTTCCTTCTTTCAGTGTTACATAAGCAAAAGAGAAAGGTCGAGAGTAGGGAGGGAATCATTAAGTCTATATTCCTAGAAATAAATCATTCACAAATTTATCTGTTCTTTAGACTCAGTTTTTCTTTTTTCTATTGCCAGAAAAATCTCCACTTCTCAGAGCCATTACCTTTTGTTCCAGCTAATTCTTTTTTTTATTTTCCTTGGTATCTTTTTATTTTATTTTATTTTTTATTGCATTTTAGGTTTTGGGGTACATGTGAAGAACATACAATATTGTTGCATAGGTACACACGTGGCAGTGTAATTTGTTGCCTTCCTCCCCTTCACCTATATCTGGCATTTCTCCCCATGCTATCTCCCCACAACTCCCCACCCCCTACTGTCTCTCCCCCGCCACTGTCCCTCCCCTATTTTCCCCCAACATACCCAGGGAGGGGAGCACTATACGCTGGGGTATGTTCCAGCTAATTCTTAAAGCTACAAAGAAGTTCATACAGCCAGAAGAGGAGAACTCTGAGCGTGGCTTTTCTTGGGCCAATTCTTGCTTTCTCTTTAGCCTCTCATTGCTATAGGAATTGGGGCAGTCATGAAGATCTTAGCTTACTTGCCGAAAGTGCTTCACCACCCAGTTTCAAGTTGGTCATACTTCCTGTTTATCCCCTACTGTCTAGCTTCTGAAAGTTACATTTCCTTAAGGTAAAAGAGGCAGACTGTGGTCGTAGTTTGGTCTGATTAGGTACTGATAGATATCCTTTGCTAAAGAAGGTGATGGATCAACAAAGATTGAGTGAACAAAGATGAATCCAATAATTAGAACATGTTGGAGAAGCTTTGCCTTTTGGCCAGAGCTTAAGAAGCAACTGAGGCTTTGGCAAGATTAGAATAATGGACATCCCTTGAGGCAGCCACGGATTTCTAAAATATGCAAGAAAGTCTTTCCCTTCTCAGAGGAGTCCTTCCAGTAATCTTCCTATGTCCTCTTTGCAGAATGGAACAGAGGTGCATTTCATGTGGCAGAAGATACTTCAAAGGAGTTGTTTAGACTTGGAAGAATGTGCATTTGTTTTTATAATCTCCTGGGTTGTAGTCATGAGCTAGAGAGAGGGGAAGCACACATTGTTTTTAGGTTTTCTGTAAGTAACCACCACAACTCCTCAACAACAAAAGTTCCCTTGTCACATCGTCCGCTTGGGCACACAAAGATCTTTTCCATATATAGGTAGTTGGATGCCATTCTCATGAATTGATTAGTTGAATTTGAAGAAAAAGGTAATTTTTGCACCAACATCCTTCTCAGATTTCTGTTGTTGGGTGTTGTCTTAATTAAAATAAAAATTTGATTTGAAGTTCCTTTCTTAGTGATCTCTGGTTTTGTTTTGTGTTTGGTTTAGTTTCATTTCCCCCTTTCCCTCTCCTGTTTAAAAATTAAGTTTATTTTAAATGCAAAGAATGCCCTGTTTATTCAACCAAATGGTATCTTTATGTGGAAAAGGAAAAAAAAAAAAATCCAGACTGCTTTCATTGCTGCTCGACTGTCTCAGCTGAATAGTTCTGTGGTTTGTTTTTTCTCTTTTGTGTGCATTTTTACTTCCAGCTGTGCGGCACACATAAAACTGCACTGTAGTGAGACTCTTTGGTAAACTATTCTACTTAAATGTTCATTGAATGAACAATTGCTCATCTCTCAACCTCAATGAAATAATATTGCAATGACTTCTTTTTTTTTTTTTTTAAAGAAAGAACTTGAATAACTGATTTTCCATTCACATAAAATTTGTCTTGGGTGTGCACTTGTGGGAGTTTTGTTTTTGTTAGGAGTAAGGACTTTAAGCACTGTGGAAAAAATATTTCTTCTGATTGTTTTATGCCCATTGTGATAGTTTTAGTTTTGCTACAAATTCTAAATACTTTTAGAATTCTCAGGATTTGCAAATATTTTCACCCAGTCTATGGCTTGTCTTTTCATCTCTTGATAGTCTTTTGCTGAGAAGTTTTCAATTTTAATAAAGTACAGCATATCAATTCTTTCATGAATCATGCCTTTGATGTTATGTCTAAGTCACTGCCAAACCCAAGGTCATGTAGATTTCCTCCTGTGCTATCTTATAGGAGTTTTATAGTTTTATATTTTACGGTTAGGTCTGTAATTCATTTTGAATTAATTTTTGTGAAGGGTGCATGCTCTATATCTAGATTTGCCTTATTTATGTTTCTTGACAAAAATTGTATATATTTATGGTGTACAACTTGATGTTTTGATATGCATTCTTTGTAGAATGGTTAAATCAAGCCAATTAGCATCTGCATTACCTCACATGCTTATTTTTGTGTGTGTGGTGAGAACACTTAAAATCTCTTCTCTTTGCAATTTTCAAATACATACAATACATTGCTATTGACTACAGTCACCATGTTGTGCAGTGGAGCTCTTGAACTTATTCTTCCTAACTGATATTTTATATCCTTTGACTAACATCTCCTCAATTTACCTTCTACTCCCAGCTTCTTAATCACCATTTTACTCTGCTTCTATGAGTTTCTTTTAGATTCCGTGTATAAGTAAGATCATGTATTAACTGAATTTCTGTGCCTGGCTTATTTCGCTAAAAATAATGTCATACAGGTTTCTTCCATGTGGTCACAAACTGAAGGTTTTTCTCTTTTAAAAGGCTAAATAGTATTCCACTGTGTATAATACCATATTTTCTTTATCTATTTATCCACTGATATACACTTAGGTTGATTTCATATCTTGGCTATCATGAATATATTCATTTTTATGCATTGGGATGTGTAGTTGTCCCTGCACTATTTGTTGAAAATACTACGTTTGCTCCATTTTATCACCTTTGTTCCTTTGTCAAAGATCACTTGACTATATTTATGAGGATTTATTTCTGGGCTCTCTATTCTGTCCCATTAATCCATTTGTCTGTTATCTTGCTAATTCTCTATTGTCTGGATTACTGTAGCTTTATAGTAAGTCTTGAAGATGAGTAGTGTCAGTCCTCCAACTTTGTTCTCCTTCTCCAATATTGTGTTTTCTATTCCGGGCCTCTTGACTCTCCATATAAACTTTGGAATCAGTTTGTCAAACACAGACAAATGAAACTGGACACCTATCTCATAAACAAAAATGAACTCGAAGTAGATTAAAAACTTAAACATAAGATCAAAAACTACAAAAATACCAGAATAAAACCTAGGGAAAGCTCCCCTGGATATTGGTCTAAGCAAAGAATTTATGATTAAATCTTCAGAAGCATGGGCAACATAAACAATAACAAACAAATAGGATCTAACTAAACTAAAAAGCTTTTGCAAAGCAAAAGAAATAACAGAATGAAGAGATAATCTGTTGAATGGGAGAAAATATTCACAAAGTATTTGTTCAACTAATATCCAAGCTAATATCTAGAATATACAAGGAGCTCAACTCAACAGGAAAAATAAAGCCCAAATAATCCCATTAGAAAGTAGGCAAAACACATGAATAGACATTTCTCAAAAGCAAACACACAAATAGCTAACAGGTATATGAAAAAATGCTCAACATCACAAATCATCAGAGAAATGCAAACTCAAAATACAATGAGATCTTATTTCAGTCAGAATGACTATTATTAAAAATGGGAAAAATAACAGATGTTGAGGAGAATATGGAGAAAGCAGAACTCTTATACATTATTGGTGCAAATGTAAACCAGTACAGCTACTATGGAAGAAAGTAAGAAGATTTCTCAAAAAACTAAAAACAGAAAAAGGAGAGGGGCAAAATGGCCAAATGGAAGCCTCCACAGTCATCCTTCCTGCAGAAACACCAAATTTAAGTTGAATATTTTGGTGATATTTGGTTTGCTATCATAAGAACCAAAAGTTAGGTAAGTGACCATACCACCCGGTTTTAACTTCTTAGTGCTGAAAGAGACACTAAAGAGGGTAGGAAAGACAGCCTTAAATTGCCAACACCACCCCTCCTCCAACCCCCAGCAGCAGCCATGTGGCATGGAGAGAGAATCTGTGCATTTTGGAGAGGGAGAGTGCAGTGATTGTGGGACTTTGCATTGGAACTCACTGCTGCCAACACTGTGCAGAATACAGCTGATGCCCAAACAGGCAGCATTTAGACAGGCTCTGCTAGAGGAGAATCGCCCATCCTAGCCATTGGAACTGGAGTTTTGAAAGCCTCATCATTGTGGGCTAAAGTGCTCTGGGTTCTAAATAAACTTGAAAGGCAGTTTAAGCCACAAAGACTGCAACTCCTAGGCAAGTCCTAGTGTTATGCTGGGCTTGGAGCCAGTGGACTTGGGGGGCATATTTTCCAAAGTGAGACGTGAGCTGGGGCAGTTAAGGGAGTGCTTGTGCCACCCTACTTCAAAACCCAGGCGGTGCAGCATGCACCTCTGAAATAGACTCAGTCCTTCTGCCTGAGCAGAGAAGAGGGAAGAGCAAAGAGGACTTTATCTTGCAACTTAGATATAAGCTCAGCCACAGTGGGATAGGGTACTGGGCAGAGTCATGAGGCACCTGTTCCAGACCCTAGCTCCTGGATAATATTTATAGACACACCCTGGGACAGCAGAGAACCTACTGTATTGAAAGGGAGGGCCCAGTCCTGGCAGAATTCATACCTTCTGACTAAAGAGCCCTTGGGCCCTTAATAATCAGAGGCAGTAATGAGAAAGTACTTGTTGTGGGCCTTGAGAAAGACTCTGAGACATGCTGACTTCAAGTGTGATCCAGCACGTTCCCAGCTGTGGTGGCTATGGGGAGATATTCCTGCTTGAAAAAAACAAAGGAAAGGGTAAAGGAGACGTTTATCAGTTAATGGATGTTTGGGTTGCTTCTACTTTTTGGCTACTACTAGTAATGTTACTGTGAACATTCATGTATAATTTTTCCTTCTGAACAGACTTAATTTCATTTTGATGTATATGGAATGGCTGAGTAATATGGTAACTCTGTTTTTATTTTGAGGAGCTGACAAACTGTTTTCCAAAATGAGTTCACCGTTTTTACCTTCCCACAAGCAATGAATGAGGGTCCTTATATTTGTACCTCCTTGCCAACACCTGTTACTGTCTTTTTTCTTATAGCCATCCTAATGATTATGAAGTGTTTTTTCCTTATGGCTCGGACTTGCATTTCCTGGAAAACTAATGATGTTGAACATGTTGTCATGGGTTTTTTGGGTCATTTGTATAACTTTGGAACAATGTTTAAGTCATTTGCCCTTTTAAAATTGATTCTTTCTTCCTTTATTTTTTCTAAGTTTTCCCTTTTGAAAAGCTTTTTGAGACATCTGCTTGATCCAGTGAACATTCTTGTTGACAGTCTTCATGATTTCCTTTATACCAGTCATTTCACAATCCTTTCAATCTAACTTTATATAATGGCCCAGCTAGTCTTTGGTCATTTTAATTGCTTTTTCCTCATTTTCCTCTGATTTTATGAAGTTTTTCCTGAGGTGTATGGATAAGAACTGTAGATGGCATCTTATAGTTGTATACAAAGGAAAGGAAATATTTCTTTTTCTTGAGGATGCCCCAGCATGAGTTATATTGGGTTTCAAACTATTAGGGAAGTATTTGAAATGACTCTTGTGTCCTTCCTCAGTCATAATTAAAGCATCTCATGTGCTAAATTAAGTTTATTTATCCTTTATGCAGGTAGAAGGGGTAAGAGAAAGCCTAGAATTTTTAATAGTAATCTAGCCTGTTCAAGAAGGCTGATTTTGCTACTTACCGCTTTGTGACCTGGGGCAAGTTACTCAGCCTCTTCATAGGTAAAGCTGGGATAATCATAATCACTTCAAAATATTGTTGTGAAGATTAAACTGATGATGACTGAAAAATAGCTCACAGAGTAACTAACAATAAACCATATGTCCTCAACAAATATTAACAACTTTCCCATGGGCCTACATGAAAATTCTTATTTGCTTTCCTTTCTACATGTTGCTTTTGTGGGCTATCATGCCATTTCATTTTCCTAGTACTTTAAATCAGTTTTTAAGCCTTCAGGTGTTACATTGATTACAGGATATAATAAAATTTACATATTAATCTAATGTTCTTTGCTATTCTGTGAAGTGTGCATGTATGGATGAATGTGCACACACACACACACACACACACACACAAACATGCACATACCCACGCTCAGATCTTTTTTTGTTCTGATAACAAAGCAGTCTCTGTCAGTGAATGTTCACTTATTAAAAATAAACTTTGGTATGTCACTTTTTTTCTCAGGTTGTTGAATAAAATCCACTTTCTTCTTGAAGTGACTTTTTCAGAACCTTTAGTCTTCATTTCCAGTTTTGACTGACTAAACAGACGTTGCCCTGAGATTTCTTTTCATTTCCCTTCTAGCATAGTTCTCCTCTTTCCTGGATCTCATGCTTCTTTTTTTCATAGATCTCAGCTTCATTCACACTAATTCTTTCAGTTTATTCACGTCCTTTTCCCAATTTTATTTTTATTTTTAATTTTTACTATTAAACATGGGAGTTCCTCGTCTACTTAAGATGGCAAGCCCTTATTTGATACATGAGTTGCAAATATTTTCTCCCATACTGTAGGTTGTCTCACTGTGTTCATTTTTTTCCTTTGCTACTCTTAAGCTTTTTATTTTCATGCAGTTCAACTTGCCTATTTTTGTTTTTGTTGCCTGTGCTTTTGGGGTAATATCCAAAAAATAATGGCATAGGCCAATGTTTTCCCCTTTGTTTTCTTCTAGGAGCTAGACGGTTTCTGGTCTTATGTTTAAGTCCTTAATTATTTTTTTGAGTTGATTTTTGCATATTGTCTGTGAGATAAGGGTTTAATTTCATTTGTCTGCATGTGGATATACAGTTTTACCAGCACATTTACATTTATTGAAGAGACTATCCTTTCCCCGTAGTGTATTTTTGTACCCTTGTTGAAAATTAGTTAACTGGGTTAATTCCATTCCATTGGTCTATGTGTCTGGTTTTATGCCAGTATGATACCATTTTGATTACTGTTGCTTTATAGTATAATTTAAAATCAGGAAGTGTGATGCCTCTAGTTTTGTTATTTTTGCTCAAAATTGCTTTGGCTACTTGGGGTCTTTTTGGTTCCATCTGAATTTATTATCGTTGTTTCATTTCTTTGAAAAACACTGCTGCAATTTTCATAAAGATTGCATTAAATCTGTGGATCTTTTAATGTTCAGTATATTGGGGCTTTCTGGGCATCAAGACTATGGAATTCATTACATAACTATTTGAGCTAGCTAATAAACAAGCTCAGCAATGTTGCAGGGTACAAGATCTAAATCTCAAAATAAATTATATTCCTATACACAAACAATGGACAATCCAAAATATAATTTAAATATCCATTAGGAATAGCATCAATTGGGTTAAAATAATTAGGAATAAATTTAACGAAAGGAATGCAGGCTTGCACATTGCAAACTATAAAACATTGTTGAAAGAAACTAAGTAAGACCTAATAGACATTTCATATTCATGGAAGATTTAATATTGTAAAGATTGTAACATTCCCAGATTTATATACAAAGTCAACGAATTTCCTATAAAAATCCAGTTGCCTTTTTTTGCAGACATTAATAGCTGATCCCAAACTTCATAGAAAAATGCAAGGAACCCAGAATAGCTAAAACAGGCTTTAAAAGGAACACAGAAGGTGCATACTTCCTGATTTCAAATTTTACTACTAAGCCATGACAGTCAGCTTCATAGGAAAACAGTGTGGTACTGGCATAATAATAAATTTATAGGACAATGAAATAGGATTAAGAATCAAGAAACAAAGACTTAATATTTATGGTCAATTGGTTTACATCAAGGGTACTAAAATAACTTAATGAGGAAAAAACAGTCCAACAGTCCCTTCAACAAATAGTGCTGGGCAAATGGACAGCTGTATGCAAACAAAACAAAACAAAACAAAAAACACAAAAAAAGTTGAATTGTTACCGCACATCATATATAAAAATTAACTCAAAATTGATCAAAGATCTAAAGAACAAAAACTATAAAATTCTTATGAAAACATAGGTGCAGATCTCTGTAACCTTGGATTAGGCAGTGTTTTTTTCCTGGATATGATTCCAAAAGCAAAACAACCAAAGAAAAAGAAATTTGACTTCATCAAGACTAAAAAATTTTGTGCATCAATGGACACTATCATGGAAGTGAAAAAATAACAGAGAATGAGAAAACATATTTCTAAATTATATATCTGATAAAGGGATGTGTATCCAGACTATGTAAAGAATGTTTACAATAAAAATGCAAATAACTCAATTTAAAAATGGGAAAAAATTGAATGGAGATTTCTCTATGGAAGATATGAAACTGGCTAATATGTACATGAAAATATGCTTAACATAGTTACTCATTAAGAAAATGGAAATAAAAAATCACAATGAAATAATGAGAGTAGCTGTAATTTTATAAATAGACAATAACACGTGTTGGCATGGATGTGGTAAGATTGGAACCCTTATACACAGCTAATGAGAAGTAAAATGGTTTAACTGCTATGGAATACAGTTTGGCAGTTTCTTGAAATGCTAAACATGGAATTGCCATCAACCTAGAAAGTGCAGTCCTAACTATATAATGAAGAGAAATAAATACATATGTCCACACAAAGACTTGTTCATGAGTGCTTATATCAGCTCATTTGTAATGACCCCAAAATGGAAACAGCCCAAATATCTGTCACCTAATGAATGGATAAACACAATATTGTATATCTAGTATATCTAATGTTCCAGTGGAATATTATGCATCTATAACAAAGAAGGAAGTATGATACAACATGAATGAATCTTGAAAACATGCTAAGTAAAAAAAGCCAGACATGAAAGGCCACATATTATTCTATTTATAGGAAATGTTCAGAATATGCACATCCATAGAGATAGAAAGTAGATTAGTAATACCTAGGGATGAGGTGCAGGAGAAATTGGGCATGATTGTTAGTAGGAAAAGGGTTTCTTTTTGTGGTGATGAAAGTGTTTTAAAACTGACTGTGGTAATGGTTGCATAATTTGGTCCATATACTATAAACCATTAAATGGTACACTTTAAATTGGTGAATTGTAGTACATAAATATGAATATGCCATGATAATCATCTCTTTCTGAGCTCCAGAGGCACATATCCAATTACTTACCTGAAATCTTCTTTGAATACTTGAAAGATGTCTCAACAACAGTATATTCCATTTGGATTCATTACCTACTTCTTTTCCACTCGTTTGTCTTTCAGAATTCTCTATCTCAATTGCAGAAATCAGTCCGTCATTTAGTCACACAGTGTAGAAACCCAAAATACATTCTTTAAACTTTCCTCTTTTTAACTACCTGTCCATTTTACTTCCCAGGCATCTCTTTTACTCACTTTTGTACATCTCTACCTTGCCACCAGAGTAAATCAGAGTAATAGTCTCCTAACTAACCTTCCCTTACTTTTTTCAAATCTGTTCTCCACACTGAATCAGGGTGCATTTTCTTCATGCCAATCCAATCATGTCAACCTTAATAGAACCCATAGACTCAAATTGTAGAGGATCCTACATATTCTGGCCCCTTTCTGCTTGTTCAATGTTTCACATCAAATTTCTATTTAAAAAAAATCAATAAATATTATAAGTAGATGGCAAAAAATTATTAAACCAATTATGTTTTTTAATGTCTCTTATTCACGAAGCACAACATTTTTCAGGATTTCATGAATAGGTAGGTAATTTAGAATTATTATATTTAAAATAAATTCTTCAATATACTTTCAGTGATAACGCTTGATGGTATTCTTGTAATGACTAATTATAAACTTACATTTCAATTAAAGACATAAAAGATCAATTTTTAAAAATATTTCCCCCCATATTTTGAAAGCAGAGGTAGCCTTTCTTCAAATGGAATCTTATTAGAAAACTAAATGTGAAATAAGAAAAGTTAGTTGCCCTGGTGAGGGGTAGTGGAAACTGGTCTTCTGTCAGCTTGATCCCTTTCTTAAGTGTGTGATCTAAATCCCTAATTATATAGAGGACACAAACAAAATTCACTGGCCTAACCTATTAAACATTGTTTATAAAAAAGAGTGTTGTCATGGCTTTGATTTTTTCATTTCGGTTAATATTTGTTCTAAAAAATTTACTTTTGAAATCTTCCATGTACCTCTTTTTAATATCATGGGTACTACCTCCATTCCTCTTTTTTTATTGTAATTCCTTCATGTTGATTTATATTAATTTTTTTCCTTGCCTGGCCACCTGTACTATGTTCATTTCTCCTGTGAGAATCACCTCAAGGGTTCTCCATGATAGTTTACAGAAAAATCCGTCATTTGAGATGCATTTCTTTCTTCATTTGGTAAGATTAATGGTGTTTTCGAAGCATTGACAATTTACCCTTTCACTGACCCTGCGAATGATGTGGATGTGCCCATGGAGCATTCAGAGATGAGCATATAAATGCCAATCCTCTCAGAAACTTACTGCACTCCTCCCCTCAGATAGTATCTTTTAAAATGTCTGTATTCTACTTCTTCAACTTTATCCATGCCTCAAAGTGCTACTGTCTCCAGTGATGTATTGGTAAATGTTTAATAACTGGCTCTCTTGCAGGTCAGGTTGGGGAGAAAGCCCTAATTTATAGTGTTTGCATATTTCAGGGTATTTACACCCTGGCTAATTTCAAACTGCCAGTGCTGGCACTGGATGTGGATTGAAGAAGAGCCATGCAGTGGCAGAGGGTTGTATAGTATTTCCAGCAGACAGAGACAGGAGATGTAAACAACCCCAAGGCACAAATGATAGTAGATAATTAGGAAAGAGTGAATTTTGAGTCTTGGAAATGCTCCAGCACAGGGCTACTGTCTCACTTGCAGGTAGCCACTATCTGGAAGCAGTAAGGATGTGTGAGCTATTTTTCTAAATATCAAAGAACAGGTGGGAGACTTTAACATTACACTGTCAATATTAGACAGATCAACGAGATAGAAAATTAACAAGGGTATCCAGGACTTGAACTCAGACCTGGAACAACTAGACTTAACAAGCATTTACAGAACTCTCCTCCCCAAATCCACAAAACACACATTTTTCTCAGTATCACATTATATCTATTTTTAAAGTGACCACATAATTGGAAGTAAATCACTCCCCAGCAATTGCATAGCATTTCACAGGTTTAAATAAAATATTGGTTGGCTGCTTATTTGTTATTTTCATCCCCTCTTCCTTCCTGTCTCCATTGTTAAGCACAATTATTGGCATAAAAGAGATTTTTAATACCCATTTTTAGACTGTATTCTAGCCCGGGCAATAAAACAAGAATCCCATTCTCTCTCCCTCTTTCTCGTCCTCTTTCTTTCTCTCTTTCATTCTTTTTTTTTCTTTCTTTCTCCTTTTCCCTCTTTTTCTAAAAAAAAAAAGAACAGAAGCAGAGATGGCAGATTGGTTTAACTTGGATGCCATCTCTTATCAATGGCTTGTGATTTAGTTGGCTGTATTAAAAAGAATTCTGAAACTCTGTGATTGCGGAGTTCTATAGTCTGTTATTAATGTTCACTAAGGGCTAAGAAGGAAGGCATATTAGATTTTATTCCACATACTTTTTATCCCCTTTATTAGCATAATTTCCCACCTAAGCAATAGAGGAATACACAGGAATAGGGGATCTATTTCACTCCCCTTTGACCTCTATGCACATCCACCCATGCCCCAGATATGGTTCTGTGATCCTTGCAGGTCCAGAGATACCTTCACACTCAGCTTTCGGTGCTCATCACTGCCTCCCAGACCCTGCCCTCCACTCTCCGCCTGGCCCTCAGCCCTGGTGGCCATGACGGTAGCCTGGGCCTGACCCATCACTAAAGGCCCCGGCTCCCCTTCTGGAGAGCTCTGGCACTTGATTCCATGACCTTGTCTTCCTGGCTTTCTGCTCCTTGGTGGCACACCCCACCCTGTGATATCCGCTGTGTCCCCTCCATTTGCTGGCTCAATGGGCAGCCCCTCCATGCTTCACAGACACAAGCTTCTTGTTTTTCTCTCAGCTCAGCCTATGTTGAACTCAGTAGGCCATGGGGAAGAGACATCCTTTCACCTGATCTGAGGCTTAGAGAATCCTTTCTGACGAGGTGATGCTTCCTGTTACCTCATAATTCCCTCTCTGCTCCCAGCTCCAGCCCAGGGTTTTGATGTCATTCACGATTCCAGTTAGATATTTGCATTGTGATCACCTAGACAGGGTCTGGCATACAGCGTGTGATCTAGCCTTCGTTCCATCAAATTCTCTTCAGTCTATGTACTTTCTCCCTAAGAGGGTTAAAACTTGAGGGCAGAAAAACCAATCAATTATATTTTATGTAATTCCCACAACCCTTAGAAAATACACCTTTTTATGGCTAAAAAATGGTGACCAGAAATATTAGAAACTGAGGTGACCTTCTGATGGCTTTTAAAGGTTAAATATATTTGAGAGAAACTCGTTGGCATTTTCATTACAACTAGAGGTTCAGTAAGTTCCTCTTATTGTATTAACCATTGGCTTTAAAAAATAACCAGAAGTTGTCTCGTACTCACCACTTAGATGACAAACTGTCCTTCACCCTGAAATGGGCTGAAATGCTGTTAACACACTTCTGACAGGGAGGCTTCTGGACCCTCAGGAAGATGAAAAGCAAACAGACAAAAGGAGAAAGCAGCTGCCAGAGCTGCTACAGTGGAATAAAGGGGCAAGGCTGTAGATTTTTGGGTTTTAGTTTTTAATTTTTCAAACACCATTGAGTGTATGAGGGTTTTGGCTTATGAACAGCAATCCTTCCCTCCTGGGCCTGTCCTAGTTTGTGGTCACAAGGAGATACTTGGAGAGCCCCGGTCAGAATAAGTGAACAGGCAGCAGAGGTCACGCAGGGAGAAACACTATAGAAAGCATGTTTTAAAAACAATGTTATAAAATGATCAGGCAGGCAAACAAGTCTTTAAAATGGAACTTGGGTGAGCACCAAAACACTGAAATTACCCCGAGTCTGTGGAAAGAATGAATGGTGATTTGCAAAGTTGTAGGTATTAATACAAGCTCTCTCTTAACTAAGATCTAAGTTCTCAGCCTTTGCATGCTGGAGGAGGGGCGGAGAGTATGAGATGTAAAGTTTCATAAAGAAAATGAGAACAAAGGTAAAGAAATGAAATGAGACCGCCTCACAAACATGGCATGCAGGAAATGCCCAGAACAGAGACAGAATGGGAGTCACTGCTGCTTCTTAGATGCTATTTACTTGAAGTGTGTTTTATCTTAAACATATCCTTCTGTGTGCTGTTTTCATTATCTTCATTAGGAGATTAGGGGAACATTTACTTAGTTTAAAATTCTTGCCTTTCATTCCCTCAAGACTTATCAAATGCTGGAGTAATGTAGAAGGATAAATAATATTGTAAAATAATTTTTTCTATACTGAATCACAGGGAACATTACTTTTAAAAATGTTAAGAGAGAAAAGGTCTTTTCACAGTGGTAACGCTTCATATTTTAGAAGAAAATGTGCATTTAATTAAAATTCCATATGACAATCATAGTATATTATTTGAATACCAAATGACTATTAAAATCACATTTAATTGTGGTCTAAAAAATATAACAGATATGTACCCACAAAACAGCTGTTAAACATCACCAAAATTTCCTTGATCAGCTTTCTTTTTTCCCTTAAGCATTTCCCAATTACAATTAGCCTGGTTTTAAGAAACATTTCTTAGACACACATGCACACATATACACATGCAGACCACCACACACACACACTCATCTTATGAATGTTATAACAAGAAGTTTTGTTAGACTGAATGACAATTTTGTGTAGATTATCAGTGATTCAAAAACAATAGCAGAAAAAAACCCTGAATTTTCCATGTCTGCATGGATGTCTTCACTATGACATACTGTAGAGAATCAAAGAGCACCTGGAGAATATCAAGTATATGCCATATTGAAGACAGTGAAGAGGAGAGATCCGTAGCTCTCAGATTAATATTAATACAATTACTACAACTCTGCAGTTCAGTATATTCCAAAGGGCTTTGTGATACCAACTCTGGCACTAAAAAACTGTGGTTGTATTCTGTCAAATCCACACATGACTTTGAAAGCATTTGACTATTCAATACTCACTTTCGAAAGAGCCAATGAAATTAAACATTCTATGAGGAAATAGTTTTTGTGTAGCCAAACATCTCAGTATGATTCATCAAGGTAAACCTTTGATTCAGGGATTGCAAATAAGGCAGTTGCTGTCACCAAATTTGCAGCCAAAATTGTACAGAGGACAAAATCGATTAGACTTTTCCTCCTATTCTACTTTTTGGTGCGCTTCACTCCCTTTTGGCTTCTCGGGATGCCAGTTATCTAGACTGCACATTCTAGAAGTCCTTAGGCAGACCAGCCCCATTCCTGTACTATCACACCTAAATTTCTTCTTCCCCCAGAAGTCTGCTGTTTTACAGTTATTTTCCTTCCTGTCCCCAATTCCATTCCCACCAAATCCTCATTCATTAAGATCCAGGCAAATGACAAACTGTTTAAAATAATTCACACTAAAAGACAAACTTGCAGGGAGTTATCTACAATTATGGAGGGGCGCTTCACAAATGGATCTTTCCCTGCCTTGAGCCCTCTCCCTCCCCCCTTACTCCTTGCCTTTCTCTGCCTCTGATTTTCCTTTGTTTTAGAAAAGCAGCCTAGGACCTCTGGGTAAGAATGTGATGTCAGCACAAGTGTCTAATTCCTCTCCTTCCAGATCCCCATTAAAATGACCAATAGATATAAAAATAAGAGAAAAAACTGCACCAGTGCTGACACTTGGGAAGACTGAAACTTACACACCAAATCTGCAAGAATTTCTGTTAGATGAGAATGAATCTAAAGGAAAGACAAACTCATGACTCAACCTTAGTGGAAGAGGGGCAGTGTGAAGACAAAGTGAGTGCAGAGGCACAGATGGAACCCTGCTAATAGCCCGTAAGTTAAAGGAGCAAGGCCTGGACATGAGGTTAGACCATCAGGAGGTCAGGAGAACATCTGGATTCCTTCAGCCTGTTTGAAAAGTGTGAGCTGCTCCAGGGGGAAGCTAGTGCAATGGGGCTTACCCACAGCCCAGCCGCCTAACCTGAAACCTAACCCTAACCCAGCCAGGCCACAGGGACGGGGATGAGGGCAGGAGCTGGGGGTGAGGAATGTTTTTGTGCTTGGAGCCTCAAATGCATCTCAACTTATTTCCTAAGGATACTCTCTTGAAAAGAGAATTACCAGGCCCCAAACTATGAACATTTTTCTGACTACTAATTAGAAAACGACTCCACAAAAGATTGTAACGGTTTATACCTCCACTAAGCAGCAAACGGTTGTCCCCTTTTCACCAACCCTCACCAGTGTTGGACATTAATAACTGATGAAAAATGACAACTTATAGTGGTTTAATTTATATTAAGAAAGTTGAATTCTTCTCTTTTTTAATGTGCTCTGGACATTTGCATATATTTCTTCTTTTTTGACTTGCTCTTGCCCATTTTTCTTTTTTGTTTTGGGGCCCGTTCATTTTATATTGATTCGTGAGACTCCTGCCTATAAGGGAGGGTAACACTTTCAGAGAGAGAATGCAATCCCGTTTCTTCCTTTCAATATTTTAAGGCAGAGAAAACTTGGTTTCTAGGGATTAAACAATAAAAATGCACCAATGTAAACAAGCCCCGTAGTATAAATTTACTGGTATGATTTGCAGCCTTCTTCCTTATCCTTTTCCCACATCTGATTGTTTTAAGAGATGCTCTGCTTTCATGCTATTTTGTGTTCAGCTTTTGTTGTTGTTCTTGTTGTTGTTGGTATGGGTATCCAGTTACATGCACAGTGGCCATATTTTGTGAACCTCACATCAAATCACCTTGTCTGATAAATGGGAAGAATAAGATACTTAAAAGCAACAGAAATCAGAAATTTACTTCCTACAGTTCTGGAGGCTGGCCATCTGGCATCAAGGTATTAGGGCAGGGTTAATTTGACTTGTAGATGGCTATCTTCTTCTTACGTCCTCATATCATGGGCACTTTTCTTTCAGGCAATGCCTCTGAAATAATAGGATGAAGCTTGTCATATGTTCATTTTAAATTTATCCAACAATATTAGCAAACTGCAGCCTAGCAAGGTGTCACAAGATAGGTGCTTGATATGTAAGAGATTAATGGGTAAGTTTTAGGAGACCGAAGAGCATGATCCTAAGCAATCAGGACAAATGAGCAGGGGACAGAGAACCCCCCAAAAGGGGAGTATTCTACCAGTAAGAAACCACAGGTATGGGGCACATATACACCATGGAATACTATGCAGCCCTAAAAAAGAATGAGTTCATGTCCTTTGCTGGGACATGGATGAAGCTGGAAGCCATCATTCTCAGCAAACTAACACAGGAACAGAAAACCAAACACCACATGTTCTCACTCATAAATGGGAACTGAACAATGAGACTACATGGACACAGGGAGGGGAACATCACACACTGGGGCTTGTCAGGGGGTGGGGGAAAGGGGAGGGAGAGCATTAGGACAAATACCTAATGCATGTGGGGCTTAAAACCTAGATGACAGGTTGATGGGTACAGCAAACCACCATGGCACATGTATACCTATGTAACAAACTTGCATATTCTGCACATGTGTCCCAGAACTTAAAGTTAAAAAAAATAAAAATAAAAAAGAAACCACAAGTAAACATTGCCTGTTTTATAGCTTCACTTCAGGAGACTTAAGTTTCAGGTCAGGCAGAGCTAATTCCACACTTAAACAAATATATTCTATACAGTTCACTAGGAGCTTTCATAGTCATTGCTTGTAGCTGTACATTACTCAAGTTCCTATGAATAGCCGTGTTCAAAATGGTCCTACAACTCAGTCTCTGGAGTCTATGACTTTAAAATGCCTGAGGCCAGCTGAGCAGAAGGCTATGGCCAGTGCATCCAGTGAAATCCCTACGGCTCTTAAGTTTGGCTGGCTTTTTATAAAGGAAGCTGATAGTTTCTATAATTTCTTTCTGAAAAATGCAAAAGAAGTGGCTTCTGTGGGACACCCGGATATCTTATTCTTTACTTACTACTGCTGCAAATGCTTTACAGATCTTCTACTCTGAGGCTGCAGAGAGCGGGGAAAACTCCTGCCCTGGAGGTATTTTCTCATCCCATTTGAAGACCCTAATGAAATGTGCTGGTTTCAGAGCTGTAGCAGCTTGCAGTTCTCCACAATTGAATTCCACTCTCTAATGAGTTCCTCTAAATCTGCCATCAGATAACTTTATTGACTTCAGATCATAATTAACCAACACTCACTTTTTGCGGTTATGTTGACTTTTTCCCCCCATTCAGTGTTTGAATGTCTGGACCCAACGTAAGTCATATTTTCCGACAGATACTTAATGACCCGACACCAACAAGGGACGCTGTCTCTTCTCGTCACTTCTGAAAGAAATATTACGGGAGTGGGAAGGGGGGAAGCAGCCTGGAGTATTTTCCAGAACCACTGGATGTCTTAAAAGGTAAGTAGTAGAAAAGAGACCCTTCAATGGATAATTGACACTGTTTGTGACATTTTTATTACTTTTCAATTAGGGGAGGCGATAGAACATTCTGTGAGCAGAAAGGCTTGGCTTCATTAGAAGCACATGCTGGTTAAAGTTGTAGTTGGACAAGGCTAACTCAGTTGCCACCTTTTCCTTTTTACTTGTTAGCAGACTGAGATAAAGTCTGTGATAAATAAGCAATTAGAAAAAGATCTCCTTGGTTGTTCTAAAGAGATGCATTCTCTTCAGCTTACCTGTTATTTATTTAAATTTGGCTTCCAGACTGTCCAGCACACTGCCTGAGTTGGAAAATGCTCATTAAATAGATACTGCATTTTAACCCATGTGCTCAGGCATGCCACACAGCCTGTGTGCCTTTTGTAAAGAGTCCTTTGTCATGTGGAGCAGATAGATTTAAGTGCTTCACAATTAAGAGTCAGAACCTAGCACCTAGGGGATATAGATGAGTCAATTAATTAGTGAGGCACTCTTTATTGGGCAGAGCAATTAGTCCCATTTTCCTGATGGGAGATTAGTGGCCCAGAGGAAATTAAGATCAGTTCAGCATACAAGCTAATTGCACACATGTCACTTAAAAGCAATTAACATCCTTTCCTCTAAAGCCAGGTTTCTGCTCTCCAACCCTTATTTCCTAATAATCCCAACATGTTCTTGGTAATCCCCGTCCAGCTCTCACCACTGTTTATCCTGGGGCAATTTAACTTCTTTGAACCTCAGTCTCCTAATTTGTACAGTGATAGATGAAGAAACCTAACCTTCCAAGGTTTTTGTGAAGGTTAAATGAGGTACTATTGGTAAAATGCTTAGGACACTGCTTGCTGGCATAGATTGTTGAGCACATGAATACAAATAATAAACAGTAATATTAATAATGATAATCAGAATTCATGCTTGCAGGTGACAAACCCACTGGGTTTGGGGTCCCAGAACTATGTTGGTCTCAACTGGGACCCAGTGGGAATGCCCACCTCACTCCCCACCATACACTACCAGTTACAGGACAAACCAAAGAGTAAGGATGGTGCTCCTTAAGTTCAAGCACCAGTCTGTGCATAACGTCTGAGTCACCAAGACAGGACTCAGAGGCCTGGCTGACACACTCACGAACTTGGCCATTGCCATTCTGGTTTGGATTATCTCAGACGGCTTCTCTGGGCAACTTCCACCCTAAATTTGAAGCACACTTTGAGGGTACTCATGTTGAAGTTCAAAGGAGTCTGGTAACTGATTAAAAATGTATTTCCCAGTTTGTGGCTCCGTCTGTTCTCTCTCTAAACTAGCAACTGGCCAGAAGCAGAGGGCCTCAGGGAGGTGACAGGAAAGGGCAGCCCAGAAGCAGGGGGGCAGTGGGGGTGGACAGTGGGGATTTTAGCTCAACTTGAGCCTAAGCGGGTTGTAGATCTTGTGACCCCAGAGCCTATTAGGTCTTTGACTTGGCCACACCTGGCCTGGGTCAGTGCCTGAGGCTGCAGATCGGAGGTTGGAAGATGTGCGTGCGTTGGCTATGATTGAATGGAGCCACTGCTTGCAGTTATCATTTAAATAATGATTATTTAAATTATTCCTTGATCAGCATTTAACTGACTGGAGTCTTCAGTCTGGAACTGGTCTCCAAGAGTCGCCTTGTAGGCATCTACAGCCCCTGGAGGCTGGAAGGGGTGAGCAGGACTCCAGCAAGGCTTGCTGGAGTATGGCTGCTCAGGGGCACTGCCTGAATCTGGTTGCTCTTTTGGAATTAGGAAAGAATAAAGCTGTGTGGGCACATTAGTAAGAAAATCTTTGTGCTCTTTCAAAACAGAGTCCTGTGTGAAGGGCTTCAACAGACTGAGACTGTGAATGATAATTCTTTGCAGTTCAATTTTTTTCCTAAATTCTTCTGAAATGTGGATCAGCAGCCATATCACAAAGATTCTTGTTTGCTCCATTTGGAGAAGCATAGAATATAGAGGTCGCCAGACAGCATTGCACCTTTGCAGCCTTGGTGAAGTTCTGGGCTTCTAGCTGGGTATGGGATCTTGGGAAAGGTACTTTACCTTTCCTAGCCTCAGCTTTCTGTTCTATAAAATGGGGGAAATAATGCTTATTTCAGGGGTTTGCTAGGTGGATGAAAACAGGTACTGCAATTGTTCTTGTCACAGGGACAATGAACTCAATAAGTGCTCAGTATAAGGCAGCTATTGATGGTGTTGATATTAACACTTTATTAAATAATATACTTGTGATAAAGAAGAAAAGTGATAGAGCCTTGAAGGGCATCAGGACCAGCAATGTTTTGGGCTTACTGTACCATAGCTCCTTCAATCCTCACCCCATCCTGCCAGTTGGTGTTCTGCTCAGAGAGACAGGGAGCTGGCATATGTGAGGTGGCTTACATATTCAATTTGATAGGAAGCAAAGGAACCAGGATTCAGACCCAGGGCTGTGTCACATGACAGCTTTTGCTGTTTCTTATAAGAGCTCAGCACACATCCCTTTCTCAAGTCACTTAGAAAATTAGCCCATCAGCTGAGGTGTGGCTTGTTCCACTAGCCCCTTTCTGGGGACTGCACAACCTCCCTTCTGGTTTAAGCTGCTTTTGCTTTTGTTTTCCAAGCATGTTCTTTGATATCCTTGTATTCCTTCTTTACCTGATTAAGATGTTCTCATTCTTTTCTAAGTGAGTTGAACTGTGACTTTTCTGATCTTCAGAGCTGGGCTAACAGACTTTCTTGAATTCCCAAACCAATTGCTAAGCACAGCTTCCTCATCACACCTGCCTCTCTGGCTTGGAATAATCTGTTTATAGAGCTGTCTTCCTACTAGACTGTAACCTCTTTGAGGGTTATGTTTATCCTTTTACTCCAGTACCTAACACAGGGTCTGATCACCATAGAAGCTCAGTATGTGTCTATTAAATTAAGCTAAACTTAACCCGACTTGGAGATGTAGTTTTGAAGTTCAGGTTTTTCCATTCCTTTACTTATAAATGGTAAAAAAACAGTGAGAATGATTTTGCTTTGATTGTGGAACAGTGCTCATGTGAACGAATTTCATATCATTTTAATTAAATATTTCAGAACTTGATAAGAACTTGATTCTTAAATGCATGTATACTAACAGGACACACTGACCAAATGTGGCCCGAATATATTTTTAGTTAAAAGATTTCCAGCTGGTACTTCAAGTTTTCCATGGTTTTCATGTTAAGAAAAAAAAAAAGTAAATTGCACTCTGAAAAAAAAAAAAAAACTGAAGAAACACGTAAACTAAAAAAACAGTAACTCCCTTCCTATCACCCTCTGATCTCAATTTCTAATGACAGCTGCTACTGTTAATCTGGTGTGTATCCTTTCAGACCAATATCATCCAACAGAACTCTCTGTGGTGATGAAAGTGTTCTGTAGCTGTGCTAATTTCTATTAGCCATTTGTAACTATTGAACTCTTGAAATGTGGCTAGTGTGAAGAATTGAACTGTTAATATAATGTAATTGCCATTAGATTTACATGCAAAAAGCTACATGAGGCTGGTGGTTGCCCTATGAGGAAGCACAGGTCTATATCTTTTCTTGGAATATGCAAGCCTATATTTTCAATATATATATAGTATCTATATATATATATATATATATAGATACTATATATATATATAGTATCTATATATATATATATAATTTTAAAAATCACATTTATATTGGTCAAAAGGAGTGCCTGGAAACTGTTAGTACCAGGAACTTGGTGGCTTTGCTCACCAGGGTTTATCTGTGATACCTAGTATTAGTTTTGTCATTTTGTTCTAGAACCACAAGGGAATATGCTAAGAAAGATATGCCCTAACAGGTGTGAAGCTGGAAGTGGGATTCATGGTAGTTGGATTGTGACCTTTTGTTTCCTTTTTTCTTTTTAAGCTTTTAGTACAAAGAAATGTAGTCAGGTGGCAAAAGAACTTCCGTACTTATTAACTTTAATGGATATTCTTTAAGAAGTTTAGAGAATTCTTTTCTCTAATGCTTATTAAAAATATCTGAAAAAGTCTTAATAATCTGGGGTGTTTAAGTATTAGTCATGCCCTACCGAGGTGGGGGTTGGGCCATGTGGTCTGTCCTACCAGCTTGATTCGGATAAATCACAGATTCCATTCATAAATCCTAGTGAGGTTTTTGGGAAAGAATCATTTTTCCTCTTTATGATGACAGTGAAAAAGCTGCTGAACAAATATGTATTAAATGTTGACTGTTAAAAAAATACCATGATAAAGGGATAACACAGTCCACGTCTTGTCAGAGCAGGAGGAGGGACAGGCCTGGGTAGGCATATAAACCACTGCTGTGGTTCCACAGTTCCTGGAATGGGTTGAGCAGTTGGGTGTCATATTTGGGTAGTGTTAAACACCATGTTTTTAGCCCAGGGATTTGAGGCCCTGCTTCAACCAAATTGGCGCTCCCTCTTAGTCACTTCCATTTGATGGCTCTGCTTTACCGTGGCTGATCTCATGCATCCCAGTCATGGGTTCCAGCCCTGTCTGAGCACATGAGCACAGGCAGCTGTCCTAACCTGAGGCAGCCCCCTTGAAAACATATACCCTTTGTCACAAGCAGATCTGAGTACAGAATATGGCAGAGACATGGAGCTGAATACTCACCCAGTTCCCACTAAAATCTAATTTCATTTGAATGTAAAAAGCGTGACGGTGACTATGTTGCTGAATCCAAACTCCCCTTCCTCAACCCCCACTAACCGATTGAGAGAGTGTGAATTAAACATTGCATAACAAACAGACATCATTTTTATTCCTCAACTGGAATCATCTCAGCATCACCTTCACTTAATCACAATTGCAAAACATCCCAGAGTCTACAAGAGAAGTTCTCTAGGGGTCTCATCTGCAAGAGAGGGAGAGAGGATATAAAATTACCTTGAATCTCAGTGGATAAGAGGTCAGTGTCCCCTGGATGACCTGATGAGGGTCAGGTTTCTCTTGTGCCTTAAAGTCCCTATGGCCTCTGGTGCAACTCCACTCTGACCAGAGCTGATAATTCATCTATGGAGCTCAGCTCAGAGGCCGATGGCAGTACAGGACCTTGCTACCCCAAACCATGGCCTTTAGAACTGCCAAGGGTTATCTGGGACACTTTTAGAAATGCAGAGTCTCAGGCCCCCCCACTGAATTAGAATCTGTATTTTAAGGAGGCTGCACGTGGTTTGTCTGCACATTAAAATCTGAGGAACACTATCTCAAAATGTCTGAGCTTTATCTCCTGACGAGATTCTGATGTGCAAATCCTGTTTGGTCTCTAATGTCCTTGATTACAGGCTGTATCTTGCAATCCTTCAGATCTAAATCAAGTTTTCTTTCTGTGCACCTATAATGACTGGCATTTATAAAGCATTACATTTCTCGCTTTTCTCAGTTTTCTGCCCAGAGATTTGCTAAAATGCTGCTGGGTTTGCTCTGGAAAGCCAGGTGGCTGTATTTGAGTCAAAGACTTGCTGTAAGTTGATTACCATCTATGGCTCTGAAAAATTAAGTGGAAACATCTGTTCTAAGGTCAAGATGAATTTAGTTGACACTCAGGATAGATCCCTGAAATTGCACACAACACGGGGCCAGTGACTTCTTGTTTAGGGCTGCTGTTAAGGAGGGCTTCTGCCAAGACAGCAATGGATATTAAGCACATCCCAGTCGCTGGGATTTCAAACACTAAAGGGAAAAAGCTCTGTGAACATGCAGTGGTGTTAAGGGCTACACAATTTTGCATATGGAACATAAGAGACATGTTCTCTGGATTTGGATTCTCTTCTTTATTTCATGGGAACAAATATAGTTTGTTGGAGCTTTCAGAAATCTTCATTTCTAATTGGCTGTCACCTGAAATTTGACTGTGTTCCTGCCTCTGGTTCATAAAAATCACTTTACAGTGCTCATATATGACCTCAAATCTACAGAATCAAGTCTCCAAATATGAGACTGTGACACCTATATTTACTGCCAGCTCTAAAGGTAACCTTGGTTCACAGGCATAGTCCATGGTTTAAGAATGTCTTGGAGGTATCTTACTGGAGATCAGTAAAATTCTGTAGGAGATAAACATGCCAATGTACACTGTAACATTAGACCAACTCTAAAACAGGAGCTGGTGTTTTCTAACTTCTTGAGGCTCAGTGTTTGAACCCTCAGCCAAAATGCTTGTGCAGATAACTGATTCAACCTGTGAAAAGAGACACTTAGGTCAAAAATGTTTTGCTAGGCACTCTGGAAAAAGAAAACTTGAAAACTCCAAACCAACAATGTTAGACTGAATGGGGTTCAAGAAACATCCTCAGGCCAAAAAGCCATTTGGCATTGATTACTGGGGAAAGTGATAAAGGGAGAAGTTTGATGGGATATATTAGATGTAAGAACCTTGAATGCATTGTTCTATTCAAGTATATAATTTCAGATATTTATTGATCACTTACTATATTCATGGCTCTGTGGCTCAGGACATGCTGCAAAGATGATAATTTGACAAGACTTTCATTTGTATGCTACAGGTGAATGAAAAGGGCCATTCAGGAGTGAACTTCAGAAGTACAAGGAGTGTGCAGATGGTCCCAGACTTACAATGGTTCAACTTACAATTGCTTGACTTTACAATGGTGCAAAAGCAATATGCATTCAGTAGAAACTGTCTGTTAAGTACCCATGTAACCATTCTATTTTTCACCTTTAGTATTTAATAAATTACATGAGCTATTCAACACTTTATTATAAAATATTTTTTGGGTTAGGTGATTTTGCCCAACTGTAAGCTAATATAAGTACTCTGAGTACAGTTAAGGTAAGCTAGGCTGAACTGTGATGTTTCGTAGGTTATTTTCAACTTACGATGGCTTCCCGTAACATAACCCCAAAATAAGTCACAGAGCATCTGTATTAGGATCGGCCTTTTAGGCACCACGTGGAGCTTGGCCGAGCTGCTTAGGCTGGGCTATTGATCACAGTCTTGCTGCCTGCTTGTCTGCTTTAATTTTGGACTTCAACTCTGATGGCTAGTTTGGGGCCAATAGTAGTAGTGCATGGAGATTGCCTGAGTGTGTGTATTTGTGTGTATGTGAGAAGGGTGTTAGTCCCCTTTTTCCATAATTACTGCATTCTTTTACATGAAAAACTTATCAACTGTAGGCAAAGTTCCATGTCAACATGGGTTTAGTCTTGCCCTGCCAATCATACTGCTTGTCCAAATATTCTTTTATAGAAATTTTTGAATTATGGATTACCTCTGGCTTGGGCCTATTTGCAGAACCAAGTCTTTTCCAATCGACTTTTTGTCTCTTATCCCAGTCCCTGGCTGGCACATGTTAATCTTCCTTCTGTAGAGCAAAAATCTGAGCTTGAGTCCCATGTTGTTAGCCACAGTCCTTGCTGAAGGATATCCATGGTGGCTCCTGCCTGCTTGGACATCCACGTATCTGCCATTCCCAAGTTTTTTCCTGTGTTGTTCTATCCCATGAAGACACTTTTTGTTAGACCCCCTGAAATTGACTATTGGCCTGTTCTCTTGCCTCTCTCTTGGCTACTAAACTCTGCCTGTTGGCCTGGACTTCTTCCAAGCATCAGCAGCTGGGTCAAGCTGCCTACCACCTGTCCCACCCCAGGAGGGAAGGGCTGGTTTTAAGGTCTTGGCCCCTCCTCCGTCCCACTGTCTTTAAGTTTCTCAGTCCAGTCAATTAATTGAGTCATGCCTGGCTGTATTCCAAGATATAGCCCAGACAAGGGGAGAAGTTGTGTTTAGTTTGCACAAGGATGGCTCCGTGGCCAGCCTTGCATTACAAGAAACCTTGTAACAATCAAGCCACCATTCCAAGAAGCTTATTTGACACCTCAAAAGGACTCCTTATAAATTAATGCATACATGTTATTGCCATTACACCCTCCCCAGTCTTGATGATGTAATAATTGTCAGTATTCCCATCTTATAGGTAGGGAAATGATCTGAAGTTTTTCCACTATTAATCATGGCCTGAATTTTATTTTACTGCATTTCAGTTCTCAGATTAATCTTGTCCATGCAAAGAGGTAGTAATATTTAATAGTGGGAGACACCCAAATGGAGATCTTTTTCCAACTCTGGGCATACATGGTATAATTAATAACAAACTCTTTGGGTATGCATGGTTCTTTTCATTCCAAAGATTCCCAAAGCACTTTTACAAGCTTAACTTGGGCTAAATATCCCCATTACCTCATCCAGCTCTGAAATGTAGCAACCTCTGGGGGAAACTGTGGCAGCTGCTTAACAATGCACAGACATACTGTACTGCAGCATGAACACAGGAGGCTGCTGGGCTAAGAGCTCTCTTTTATTTTGCATGGCAAGAGGTGCAGATCAGGAGAACTGAATCAGGAAATTGCCCAGGAGCACTACCGCATTTTACGTGAGTATGCTCTTCACAAATCTTAGAGATATATGGCACCTTCATCCAAGGCATACATTCCAGCCCAGGAACTCTTCTGATGCTTGTAGATCAGGAAGGGAAAGGATTGAAGAAAAATATGTTTCTGGGAGGTGGCTTAGAAGGGTAGCACTTTGTAAAGTTTCCTGCATGTTGAGAATTTAAATTTATACTTTTGGTTTGTGTGTTATGGGGGCTGGACCATTTCCATGTTCTCCTCCCTTCAACTCCGCTCTGTTCTCTGAGAGGCTGAGTTTTGTGGAGTGCCTCCTGGGGGTTCCTCTGCCCTCTGGTTTCTGGGCAGTCAATGGTTGGAGAACAATGATACTGGGATACTCATTCACCTCTGTGAAACATTCCTCCACCAAAGCTGCAGCTCCTGTGAAAAAACCTTCTCCTCCAGTTACAGCCACTTCTGCGTTACCTACATGCAGAGAAACCCTCCTTACCCCTTAGGGCTAACAGGACAAGTGCTCCCTAATGTCGTTAGTCCTGGGGGCATCATCTTTACTTGTTAGTTTGCCTTAACCCCACTCTACTCCACCCCAAGTTACCTTTCGTAAAGAATCCACTTATTCCTCTCCTCAAACATGCTGCTTGACTGTGGCCAAGTCCTGAGACCTGATGAGTCATGATAGGAACATGTACAAGAAAGCCCAACGAAGAATACATGTTTATATTAAGACTTAATTTATTATTTTTCTTTTTGTTAATTTTATTTTATTTAAAAAATTGACAGATAAAATTTTATGTATTGTGTACAAAATGATGTCTTAAAGTATATATACATTGTGGAATGACTTAACCTAGCTAATCAATATATGCATTACCTCACATAGCTATCACTTTTTATGATGAGAATACATTCACTCTCTTAGCATTTTCAAGAATACTATGTGTATATATATATATATATATATATACACATATATATATATTATTGTACTTTAGGTTCTGGGGTACATGTGCAGATCATGCAGGGTTGTTGCATAGGTACTTACATGACAAAGTGGTTTGCTGCCTCCATCCCCCCGTCACTTATATCTGGCATTTCTCCCCATGTTATCCCTCCCAACCTCCCCACCCCTCACTGTCCCACATGGACACAGGGAGGGGAGCATTAAGACTTATTTAAATGAACATCTACCTTGGGCTAGACAGGGTCACATGCTTTACCTGTACAAGCTCATTTAGTTTATTATTCACTCAACATATAATTTGATCATGTCTCCATATCAGGCATAATTCTAGGATTTGCAAAACTAGTAGTCAAGGCAGAAGACAAGTTTAAACTTTTGAAGTTTAATTTGTACTGGAGGGCTCAAAAGTAAACTATGAATTTATGCTATATCCAAGTGTCATAGCAAAAAACTGGGTAAGTAGCACAGGGAGTAAAGGGCCGAGGGGAGGGCCATCATTTCATGGGATGAGGGAAACCTTGTTGAGAGGAAGCTATAAAGTAGGACTGACAGGAGGGAGACAATGAACCCTGTGGGAAAGGCAAGTATGATTGTTATTTCTGTTTGATGGATTTAAAAAAATGAGGCATTGATGAGTTACTTGAGTTACTGAAGGTCATGTAGGTAAAAACTGGTAAAGCCAAGACTGTCTTGTGAGAAAGCCAAGCATAGATCTCTTTAGTTACCCAATTCAAGAGAATAGCAGGTCTCCATGAATACTTGTTGAAGGACTGAATGAATGAACCTCGAAGTCTGTGTCATAACCAATTATAACTTATAACAACCGATTATGTGTTCATAAGTAATATGAATGTTGTCTCCCTGGGAACAAAGGATAGGACTTTCAGGTTAAGCAAAAGGCTGGCAATCTCTGATGTGCAGGATTGGTTCAATATCAGAAAACTAAGAAGTATAATTCACTGTATCAGCAGACTGTAAGGAAGAAAAATATACAATCATCTCAATAAGTTTATAAAAAGCAGAATTCAAGAGCCATGATAAAACTGTCAGGAAACTGAGAGTGAACAAGGAATTCTGTAACCTGATAAAAGACATGTAGGTCAAGCCTACAGCTGATATTTCTGATTATGTATTGATGAAAGAATGAATGCTTTTATTTTAAGATTGTGAACAAAGCAAGGTTGTTTGCTCTTACCACACCTATTTAACCTTTTCAGTGGAGCTACTGGCCAACACAACAGGGAAAGAAAAAGTAAAAATAAAGGTATATATATTAGAAAGGAAGAAATAAATCTGTCTTTAGTTTCAGCTTACACAATGATCTCTCTTGAGAATCCCAAAGTATTTACAAAAAAGCTTCTAAAAGTAGGTAAATTTAGTGACATTATGGGATACAAAGCAAACATCAAAAGATCAAAATATTGAAAATTTAAAAATGTAAAGTACCATTTTTATATAACATAAAATTCTTAAAACTCAAATATCCCATACTTTATATAAAATATGTGCAAGGTATATATGCTAAAATTACAAAACATTTATGAAATAAATGAAAATAGATTTAAATAAAAGGGGAGCTATATCATGTTAATGGATTGCAAACCTTAATATTGTAAAGATGTTAGTTCACCCCAAATTGATCTGTAGATTCAAGGTAATATCAATCAATATTCTTTTTTTTTTTTGGTAGAAATTGATAAACTGATTCTACATGGAAAATCAAAGGATTCAATGTGTCCAAAACAATATCGAAAGAACAAAGTTGAAGGATTAACTCTAGATGATTTTATTATTTAGTATAAAATTACCATAATTAAGATAGTATAGTATCAATGAAATAATAGACAAATAGATCAATGGAATAGAATATAAATCCTAGAAATAGACCCATACTTGTACAGTCAGTTGATTTTTGACAAAGACTCCAAGATAATTAAGTGGGGAAGAAATAATCTTGTCTGAAATGGTTGTAGAACAAGGGAGATCCTCATATCTTACACTAATGTCTTGCATTGTACAAAAACAGGATAAGTTTAATATAAAGAATTATTGATGCTAACAGGAAGTTAAAATAACAATGGTTTAGCTTGGAAGAAATAAAATCTCCAAAGAATAGAGGTATAGCAGAAATAAGGAGCAGCCACTACCCTCAAGGCTAAGACAGAGAGTCTAAAAAGAGGCTCCTGTCCCCAGGGTTGAGAGCTAGACTTTGTTGGACAGGGCATGCCTGTGGTTTTCTGGATGGCAGAGAAGTCAGTGAGGTGCTGTGCTGGTGAAACATGCTGAAATCTATCTGTAGAACATATTCATAGGAGGGCGTCTCACTTGAGGCACTCTTCTATACAACTGCCCGGGGTGTGCCAGGGGACGATGTTAGCTGCTGGGAGCTCTGATTGATGATCACAGCAGGAGCCAGCATGGAGGAGCCTGTTGAGCAGACACTGTAGAACCAGAAAGCAAAAGCCTTTTCCTCCTGCAATGTCTCAATTTCAGGCTAGGAAATTTTGTTACAGTCTAGATACGTGTTTGGTACAAACTGCCAAAATATTTTTCAAAGTGGTTGCGGTATCTTATTATCCCACAAACATATATGAGAATTTCAATTTCACTACATCCTCTTCAACACTTGGTATTTTGAATCTTTAAAAAACAACAATATAAGCACCAATTTAGGCATGGTGGTGCATGCCTATAGTCCCAGCTACTCTGGAGGTTGAGGTGGAAGGATTGCTTGAGAACAAAAGTTTGAGTCCAGCCTGAGCAACATAAGGAGACCTTGTGTCTAAAAACAACAATTCAAAACAAAAGTTAAAATTTAACTTTACCATTTCTGGGGAGGTCTATGGTAGTATCTTATTTTGGAATGATGTTGGCTACATTTCCATACTTTTGTTTGATATTTGGATAATTACTATGAAACACCTTTTCAAATCTTTGGAAGATAAGAAAAATGAGTTTTCTTTTTTAAATTGATTTCAGTAGTTATTAATACATTCAGGATAAAATTCCTTGTAAGGTATATATGTTAACATTGTTTTCTTATGGGAAATTTTGACCAATTACAGTTTAGATAAGGATACGCTGAGAAATAGAATCAGTGACTAATGTACATTAATATCTTAAACCATAATAGCTAATTTGAAGGGAAGTAGGAAGAAATAGACTTTGGCCAGCTGCTACTGACTAACCTTATCTTGGTATAAGGAAAGCCGATTAGATATTTATCAAATCCATTTTTTTTTCCCCATCAAGATAAAAACTACATTCTCCAGCCTCCCTTTTTATTATCTGTGATCATGTGACTGAGTTTCTAACTTAAAAAACATGGGTAAAAATTATACATCCAACTTACAAGTTTAGCCTATTAAAACCTCTTGCATGATACTCTACTTTCTTTTTCCAGTCCCTCCAATTTACTTACCAAGTAGAGAGAACTCAGTCTCTAGAAGATGTTGGAGCCACAAGATGAGGATGCCTGGGTCACTGAATGACTGTGTGGAGCAGAACATTCCTCCTCACTCCCTTCCCCACTTAACTGTCAAATGGACTTGTGAATGAGATTCTTATGTGTTAATCATTCTGATGTTTTGAGTTTATCTCTTGTAGCAGTTGATATCACTCTAATATACTTTGATATTTAAATCTGCACTTCTATATAAATTCCTTCCTGTGAAAATTCTACTTTCCAAAGCAATGGGAGTCATTTTATCTCTTCATTTCCAAGCCGTAGCTATCACCAGCACCTCTACAGTTATCCTGAGACTATATTTTTAATCAGAGAAATCAGTCGGGGGAAGAGAAGGGCAAATACAAAAATGGATGATGGATTGAATCTATCCATACTACCTCATTGTAGCCACCAATCCCATCTACTAAAGCTGAGGGAAACAAGGGGGTGGAATCCACCTATACTTATTTCTGATTTGCACCTGCAAAGGAAGCCCACCTTCAGGTGGGAGAATTGTATAGGTATTGTGGCAAGACAGGTATTTTGATCATTTTTACTTGAGAACATTACTAGCCAGGCTGGCAAATGCTGCATCTGCTAAAAGAACATCTTACCCAGTGGCTTCCTGTGGCAGAGAAAATTCCAACTATAGAATTAAAATTGGTGGGTATCTGCCTTCAGGTAGAGCCTATAATCAACTCAAGATTTGCAGCAGAAGACATCGGAGCCTTAGGAAAATTGTTCTAAGAAAGAAACCATAGGAAAAAAAATCCAACTATTGATATATTAAACAAATAGTTTAAATTGTTTATCAAACAAAACCATACTCTGAATTATAAAACAAGTATTTCAATTTCAGTTTCCAGTTTGGCATGTAAGGAGGCTGAAAGTTGTCACTGCATCCTATCAAGTAAAAAGCTGAATGGACTGAAAAATCAATAACTCTTTTTAGATTCATCAGGCAAAACACTGCCCCCAAATTGGAGGTACAGACAGGCAGATACAGAGAATTGCAACTGATTGGAGTGGAGACCCCTGAGCAGAAACTGCCATGGGAACCAGTATGAGGGTAGGAAAACCTGAGCTGTAATTGACAGAAAGCTGGGAACTCAGTGTGGACAAGTATGAGAGTTAGAAACTCCAGAGGGGCCCAATCTTAGGGGACACAACCATACTTTTGGCCTAGCTTTCCAAGTCCTCACAGTGAAGATCAGAGAAAAATTCCCTAGTGCTTCCATCAGGAAGAGGGGATAAATAACCATTCTGAAATACACCACAGCATTGTGTTCTTAACAAGGCCTTCCCTCAAGAGAAACTGTTTTATCAGAGCCTAACCTTTTCAGGTTTTATTAGAGCCCAGCAGACATGGAAGAATGGAAGCACTACACTCAAGCCTTCTGTAGCCATCCTGCCCCACCTAAGGTTGGGGAGGGGAACTGGGAAGCACTTGTGATGTTCACAGTCTAGGGGCACGGATTTACTAAAAGGCCTGAGACCTAATTATAGGACTACAAAATCCTTCCCCTGCCCCAACTCCTTTCATGACATAACTACTTATCAGTTTCTTTTATCTACTACATCAGTGGTCCCCAGCCTTTTTAGCACAAGAAACTGGTTTCATGGGAGAAATTCTTCCATAGACCAGCGGGTGGGTATGGTTTCAGGATGATTCAAGTGCATTATATTTATTGCACACTTTAATTCTATTATTATTACATTGCAATATATAATGAAATTATTATTCAACTCACCATAATGTAGAACCAGTAGGAGCCCTGAGCTTGTTTTCCTGCAACTGTACAGTCCTATCTGGGAGTGATGGGAGACAATGACAGATCATCAGGCATTAGATTCTCATAGGGAGCATGCAACCTAGATCCCTGACATGTGCCATTCACAACAGGGTTCACGGTCCTATGAGAATTTGATGTTGCTGCTGATCTGATAGGAGACAGAGCTCAGGTGGTTATGCAACCTGAGTGGCTCTAAATACAGATGAAGCTTCACTTGCTCCCCACCACTCACCTCCTGCTGTGCAGTCTGATTCCTTAGGGGCCACCGACCAGTACCAGTTGGGGACACCTGCACTACATCATGTCTGGTTTTCAGGAAAAAATTACAAGGCATCCTAAAAGGCAAAACACACAGTTTGAGGAGACAAAACAAATATCAGGCCCAGAGTCAAATATGGCAGAGATGGGAAATTATCAGAACAAAATTTTAAAATAACTGTGATTAATATGCTAAGAGCTCTAATGGAAAAAGTAGAACATGTGTATAATATAAGCAGAGAGACAGAAATTCTATGAAAGAAAAAAGAGAGGCTACAAAGTAAAAACAGCATAACAGAAATGAAGACTGCTTTTGATAGGCTCATTAGGAGACTGCACACAGCTGAGAAAAGAATGTCTGGGCTGAAGAATTTGTTAATAGAAACTTCCAAAACTGGGAAAAAAAGAAAAAGTCTGAAAATAATACAAGTTGGAATTCTCAATCTCTCTTTCTATAGTTTTCCTTTTCCTCATTTTCTTTATTTCTTATTTTTTTACTTTATTCATTTTTCTCACTTTTTTTCATTTGTTAGTATTGTTAATTAATGTTGTTAGCAGTAAATTCAACATGCTGCAGGACGATCTTTGTTGAGGAGGAGATCCGTATTGACAAGTACCAATTTCTCAAGACCATTGCCAAGGATACCTTCACCAAGGTGAAGTTGGCCTAGCACATCCTGACTGGAATAGAGATGGCTGTGAATGTGATTAACTAGATTCAGTAGAACTCCAGCCTTCAGAAACTATCCTGTGAAGGCTGTATCATGAAGGTCTTGAATCTTCCAACATTGTGAAATTACTTGATTAAGATCAATGAAACACTTTACCTGGATCATGTAGTAGGCTAGTGAGAGAGAGAGAGAGAGAGAGAGAGAGAGAGAGAGAGAGAGAGAGAGAGAGAGAAAGAGGGGTTTGTGTACTTAGTGGCTCATGGCAAACTAAAAGAACAAAAGGCCTGAATCAAGTTCCACCAGATAGTATGGGCTGCTATATGATAGTATTGTCACCAGAAAGTATTGCCAACAAGGACCTGAAGGCAGAATAACTGCTTTTGAATGCCGACGTGAACATCAAGATTGCAGACTTGGGCTTCTTTGGCAACAAGCTGGCTGGGTACCTTCTGTGGCAGTGCCCCTCATGCTGCCCAGAACTCTTCTAGGGCCAAGGTATGATGGCCCCAGAGGGGAGGTGTGAAGCCTAGTGGCATCCTCTGTATCTAGTCGTCACACACCAGCCTTTTGATGGACAGAACTCCAAGGGGCTGCCGGAGTAGTGGGAACTGAGAGGGAACATTTGATATTCCCCTTTACCTCTCCTTGGGGTATGAAAACCTGTTCAAGAGAATCCCCAGTGAAATTATTAATAGGACCTCTTTGACCCTCCAGAGTGTTGTAGTCTGGATAATAAAATATATAATTCCTCTACTTCTAGCCCTGTTGGCTAAATTCCCAGGCTGTCCTTGCAACCCACAACGGCCCATCAAGAGTTCTGTTCAACAAAGACTTTACTCTGAAAGGGATACTTTTGCTTTTCTTAAACATTTTCTTTTCTTATCACAACAGGATTACAGGAGGAAAGGACTGACATAATGTAGTCTAGTGCCACCCTAGGGACCATTCTTGCTATCAAGTGGAAAGAGCTTGGCTAACCATGAAATCAACAGAGAAAAGTAGAGCTGAGAGACAGGAGTCAGCACATGTCCTGATGACATCATTTGATCTTGGCATCTCTGTACTTTCCACCATTTTGCTGTGAACCTAAAACTGTTCTAAAAAATAAACTCTATTAAAAACAAGGTAACAACCATTTGCACACATGTGATGAGTGTGAGACAGTTGATCTGGTTGGCTCATAGAAAATCTGTCCTGTCGGACCTTAAGTATTTTATATGCCTTTGGAAATGGCATCAGTGAAGATAACCGTAATCAAATCCAGGCTAGTGTGGAAGTCCCATCTCAATTCTGATTGAATGAGATGTTAATTGGCTTTATATTGAGTAATTCATTCTTTCCTCCATTTACTTATTAACTCTGTCTGCAGTGATCACAATTGGATCCACAGTTAGCTGCAGAGAAACTCTCAATCTTCCGATATTTAACATTTTGAGCTTTGCTTTTATTTTGGTTAATATTAACGATATCATACTAATATAAATGTTCTCTTTTTTCTCTTAGTGACTTAAAAATATTAAAATATTTGCTTCATCAGAAATTAATATTGATATTTTTTAAAGTCAATATGAACAAATTGTTTATACAAGCATATACAGTTTTTATTTTCTCTTTGACCCAGTAGTTAAGTAGAAGGCCATTGTAAAATTTCTAACTGTTGGAATTCTTTATCTAAATGTTTACTGTTACTTCTATTTTATTTTATTGAAGGCAGAGATTCTGTTTTTATTTCCCAAATAAATGGAGATTTAATTTGTGGCTTAATATAAGATTATTTTCTAAAACTTACTAATAAACACTGCAAATAAAATAATTTCTGTTTGTAAATTTAAAAAGTTAAAAACGTATATTTTATTTTATTTTATTATGTATTTATTTGAGGCACAGTTTTACCATGTAGCTCAGGCTAGAGTGCAATGGCATGATCTCTGCAACCTCTGCCTCCTGAGTTCAAGTGATTCTCGTGCCTCAGCCTCCTGAGTAGCTGGGATTACAGGCACCTGCCACCATGCCTAATTTTTTTTTGTACTGTTAGTAGAGACGGGGTTTCACCACATTGGCCGGACTAGTCTCGAACTCCAGCCCTCAAATGATGTGTCTGCCTCGGCCTCCCAAAGTGCTGAGATTACATGCATGAGCCACTGCACTCAGCCAAAAGTGTGTATTTTAAATAATTGTTATTCATTACATTAGGAACTGATCATAGCCCAAAAGACAATCCTGAATGCCATGACCCTCAATATTGGCTTTTCAAAAGATCAAAAATCCCTATAGTCTAAATCTCAAAAATCACAGTCTCAAAAGATCAAAATTCTGAAAATATAACTACGAAAAAAAAATTAAAAACTCTTTAAAGATATTTATGTAGATTTTAAAAGGGAATTTTTTGAGAAACATATAAAAACACAAATGACCACTTAATAGGCCACTTTACACAATAACATAGGCAATAATAACATATATATTTTTGCAAGCATAAACATTCAGGTATACTAAGAATCACACAGATAAAACAGTTATGAGTGAATGAACTCTATTCATAATAAAGAAATAAGTCAAAGAGTGAAATATATAAATGCATATCACTATGGTTGGTAATTGTGTGCACCCAGATTTATAATGCAGTCATTTGAAATACTTTGACAAACAACCCAAATCTTTAGACAAAATGAAACAAAAACCTTGACAGGTCACCACCACACCAGTTCCTCAAAGACCTGAGATCTTGAGAAATTCCATCTTTCACAACTGCAGATGTACAAAAAGGACAGTCTTCATTTATTGAGAAAGTTTCAACAATTTTACATATATACACAACACTTACACACAAAGTCAATGTTGTGATAACGTGCTTTCATAGAGTCACATTTGCATAAAACCAATTAGAACGCTCTCAAAGTCTTTACACAATTTGTACCTCAAGTATTGGAAATGATGAGGTGAAATACACAGCATAGCAAATTGTAAAAGAAAATGCTGACAGTTTAAAATAGTGAAAAAAAAACTTAAATAGAAAATCCCGCATATAAAAAAGTGTATTAAAGGGATAGATTATGGGCATAAAGATAGTTCATAAGAACTACCTTCATAAGTGTATTTTGAAGTCTAGTATCATGATGAATAGGGGCTTTTTTTCTTTTAGGGCATAACTTTCCTAGGAGAATATGTTCACATTCATTTTCTATGTGGTGCTGCTCCTTTTTGAAATTGTCCTGTGATTCAACATACACCAACAAGAACATTTTCTAGTACATTTTTCCATTTTGTATGCCATGCTTCTATGTTGTCTTGGGTATGTGGGAATCCATTCTTCAGGGGAGGTAATGGGACTTCAAGAGAGAAAGTCTGAGTGGAAGGGATCAGCAGAGAACTAGGAGGCAAAGAGAAGGGTATAAGAAACCATTTGGAAGATGGCGCATCACTAGCAGCTCAGGATCGCAGCTCCCAGTAAAAGCGCAGAGAGCCAGTGGACGCCACACTTACCGATGAATTTTTGCTGCCCACGGACCAGGACATTCCCAGTGGAGGAGCCCCACAGGTCGCCAGCGTGACCCTTTCGGCTGGCGCGGCTTTTTTGCCGGCGTCTCGGCTCGGCGGCTCTTGGTGCGGAGTAAACGGGACTGAGTCTCCTTTTGGATGATGTTTGGCGCTCTGGGAAGTCAGAGCAGTCCATCCAGCTGACTGAAAAAGGGACTGAGAAGCCAGACCGGAGACCCCCGGGC